>PVJA010047261.1:0-14712 GCA_004027025.1 Myocastor coypus
TTTTTTGTTTTTTTTTTTTTTTTTTTTTTATTTTTTTTTTTTTTTTTTTTTTTTTTTTTTTTTTTTTTTTTTTTTTTTTTTTTTTTTTTTGTGGGACCAGGGTTCAAACTCAGGACCTTCTACTTGCCAGGCCGGCACTTTTGCCACAGAGCTATCTCCCTGGTCCTTACACCCACTTTAGATGATTCCTTTTTCATTTATGCATTTGGTACAGAGTCTCACCATGCAGCTTGGACTCAAAGTGCTTTCAGCCTCCCCAGGGCTGGGATTACAGGCTTGTACCCCAACACCAGGATTTGGTCACTGGCTCAGTACACACCAGCGAAGGGGCCAATGCGGCATGTGGTGCCAGGGATTGAACCTGGTCTCTGCACTTGCCAAAGCAGGCACTTAGACCACTGAGCCATCACTCCAACCCTTAGCAAATTTATGGGAGTCTTATTGTGGGCAGGCTAGGATATTGAGGTATCACTGGAAAGGTAGAGGCATGTAACAAATTCAATCGGATGCTGTGCAAGGCAAAGGTGAACACGAAAATAAGGATCAAAGGTGTGTTCATCATCCTTGACGTAGGAGAAAAAGTTAAAGTCATGCTTGACAGTAAAGCAAAATAAATTATTTTCAGTGTTTTTTTCCTTTAATTTCTCTGCTGTGTGGTGATCCTATAAACTGTACACAGAGGTTTCTCTCCCTCCAGAGTCTTCGTGAAAATAATGCTATGCCTACAAATTGTACAGATAAAATTATTCAATTTGGACCCATGTTAAATTTATAACACATTTTAAAATTCAACGCCACAGTGTCTCCTTTACACATGTTAGCAGGCAAATGCTTTCCTTTCTCCTCTATCCTTGGGTTTGTGTTCTGAACTAACTAATGAAAGGCACATACATCTTAAGAAACTGTTCAAAAGACAAGACAGACTGATGGGGAGAGAAGAAAGTAAGAAAGGGAAAAAACAAATAAATATACGTGTAGACAGGACTGTTAAGGGAGTTACGTAAGTAATTTGTTGATTCATGGAAAATTGTGTGCTAATATTGTATAGATAAAATAGCATGCCTATGTTTCTACTCTGAATAACTACTAGCAAGGCAACACTAGGGGAAGTATAAATGAGTGTAACTGTCCTACTAACCGGCTTTGAAACTTGCCCTCATTGCTATTTCTCTCTTTAAAATAAAAAAGACAGGTCAGTCAGAGAAAGGCATCTATATTTTATTTGTTGTGAATTTTTTTTTTTTTTTGACATATAAGACCTAAAGAAAGGAAGACCTAGAGACACAGGGATGCCTGTGCGTTTTTATGCTCAGGTTTGGTTCAGTGTGGACACTCATGAAAGGTATAGTAGGGCAAAGGGTACATGTTCTAAGGGGATGAGCAGGCTGGATGATCTAGCACTGTCCATCTTCCAGATTCTACTATGTTCCTGTATTTGCAGATAAAGTTATTCCTTTCTTCAAAATAATCAGAGCCCATTTGGGAATGTGGTTTTTATGATCCTTTAGTGGAGAAAGCCAGCTAGGCCTTGTGTCTTGCTTTAGAAGTGAAGGTGGAATGTGTGGGTGACAGAGAATATTTCTCTTCTGTTCTTTTGATACCATACCACATTCTGACACAGAGCATTCAGAGGCCCACCAGCGTTTTAATGAAAACAAGTACTTGTGAATGAGGTTTGTTCATGTTCTGTGTTTGCACACATGCACGCGCGTGCGCACACACACACACACACACACACACACACAGAGACATGTGCCTGAACGTTCCCTGTTCCCTTCATGTCTCCAGTGTTCGTGCCTTAACGAGCACTCCCTTTTCTTCTTTGCCTGAGCTTACAACGTCGGACTTGCAAAGGCTCCTAGAATCCGTCTGGAAATATCACTGTTGCCCAAGCACGCCTTAAACACTCCACATTTCCTCCTTGTGATTCCTCACCAGAGCTCCCACCTTGGAGGGTCCGGAACAGTGTCAGCGTGTGGAGTTGACAGTAGGAAAACATCTCATGGAAATTGTCCTGGGGAAGACAAAGTGGGGAGAAGGTTAAAGAAACATCTCACCCTGAGAATTGGGAATCTGATGGGAAATCAGCATCCGAAATGGAAATGAGGTAGGGGAAATTAAGAGGATTAAGTGGCTTACAGGGGTTTATATAAAAATAAAGAGAAGATCACTGAAAACCTTGGGGATCTGCTCCCTTTCTGCAGCATTAAAAATGGGTCTGTTGTAGACGTGTGTGTTCCTATGTGTATGTGTGTATGTATGTGTCGATTCGGTGTTACTGCCTCTATCTGGAAGCAGAAACAAACATGGGGAAGCAATTATAACTTTCTCGCTGAATTCCAAAGTCCCCTATGGCTGGAGGTTGAGATCTCAGGAGCTATGCTGGCTTGGTTAAGGTTTCATGTGATTTGTGTTGTTATTAGTGCAACTGGCTAGTATCAATGCCCTATGGGTTTAGATCTTCTGGTAGATACACGCACCAAATTGGGAGCAATAATTTTTGTGACTATACTTTTTTTTTTGAGGTAGCTGGCCATTTTCTTTAGAGATCATTGAAGAATCTTTGAATTTGGGGAGTAATGCCATCTGAAATGTTGTAAAGCATATAGCAGAAAGTAGACAAGTGAGCATAAATTTGGGTTGTACGTGCATCCCTGCTTTCTGACTGACTCCAGCCAGGATTTGTGGGTGCTCTCAGCCAGTGCAATATATTGGCTAAAGGAGGTGATTAAGCATTGAATTCAGCTGCTCTGAGACAGGACGGTGACCTGTGAGCCTCCTGAATGTGTGGTCTGGGCCTCCTTGGCTTTTTTAAGCTTTGGAGTCACTGAACAGAAAAGTAAGTTCACACTCTTCCAATGACAACTTAGTACATGTGAGTGAGATTCATAGGAGTGTTTGCCAGTATGAGAGGGCCAGGGCCAGAGAGGTAGCTCAGCAGACTAAGCCTCTGCTTAGGCAAGCACAGGGACCAGGGTTGGATCCTTGGTGTCATGTGTGGTACCAGCATCCCTGTGGGGTGAGCTGAGGCTGGCCACTGAGTCTGGGCATGGTGACACATGCCTGTAATACCAATGCTGGGGAGGTTGAAAACAGGAGGATCACTATGAGTCAAAGCTGCATAGTGAGATCCTGTGCCGAAAGAAGAGAGAGAGAGAGAGAGAGAGAGAGACAGAGAGAGAGACAGAGAGAGAGAGACAGAGAGAGAGAGACAGAGAGAGAGAGAGGCAAAGAAAGCGTTTTAGTAGTTATGCACTTTAGAAAACTAACAACATAAAAATAGTGAAAACTTTTGATGATATATTATCCTGGTAAAAAAACAGGAAAGATCAATGATAAATAACAAGGAAGTATAGGACTTACCCACTGACAGCAACAAATCTGCAGTTGACTGAGGCAGCATTTCTCATTTAATTGATCATAACTCTGAGTAGATACATTATTTCATTTTATACAGAACTAAACAACCTGAAAAGTCAGTAGCTTACTTGCCTTTGATGGCATGGACTATGTCAGGAAATACTATGGAAGAATTTGCAATGGATTTAATTCTTCCTGGGTATCTCTAGTGAAAAAGAAGCCGGGCGTGGTGGCTCACGCCTGTAATCCCAGCACTCGGGAGGCTGAGGCAGGAGGATTGGTGCGAGTTCGAGACCAGCCTAGACTACAAAAGTGAGCTCAAGGCCAGCCTGAACTGCATAGCGAGACCCTGTCTCAAAAAGACAAAAAAAAAAAAGAAAAAGAAGGTGTTTGTATGTGGCTTGCAGGTTATTATTATTATTATTATTATTATTATTATTATTTTCTGCAGGATTGGGTCTCTCATTGTCTTTGATTTGAACCATTCAAATTCTAGGTAAACAATAGCAGTCCAAATATTTGTGCCCACAGATATACAGACACATAATGGGAATATTTTCTCACCTACCAGTGGAAAAATCAGTTACTAATACATATACAAATTTATTTAACCATTTGTATATATATTTAACCATATATATATATTTAACCATATATATATATATATATATATATATATATATATCGTAGCTCAGTTTTTAAAATTTCTGTAAGATAACACATATTTCATTATGAATGAGTTACCTAAAATCTTTAACATGATTTCCCTTCAACATTTATATTTGATTTATGATTTTTTTCTTTTTTAATATATTTAGCACAGAATCTTCAAGGTAACTTACGATTTTGTGTTTCCAAAAAATATTTCCGCTAATGTTTGTGTGGTGAATCCTGGAATTTGAATTTTATCTGATTTCAGAGTCCACATTACTTTAAGTCTTTTTTGTCTTCTAAAAGTGAAGTATTTAGATAGCTGAAGCAGAAGGAAAAACTTTGAAGATATGTTTCACAGTAAAATAAATTAAATTCAGGAAATTGATAATCTTTCAGGCTACTGCATCAAAAAGTGTGTAAGTTCCCACTACTGAAGACTCACATAGTGTAATGAGAATTAAAAGCGAGCTGGAATGGAGAAAAGGAATAAGTGGATATTAATAATGATAAGACAGTCAGTTCTTGTGTCCTGTTAGTTACCTATCCCAGTCAATCTACCTATTAAAATGCCATGAAATGAATTTTGCAACTAAGATTATGGGAAAATTAAAGTTGTGACTCAAGGTACCACTGTATAATAGTGAATGAAATTATAATTAGACTGTAAATTATAATTCAGACAATATTAACACTGAATAAATGAGCTTTCCATAGTTCTATGAAAATCACTAGTTTTTTTTTCTTTCATAGTAAGATCACCATTTTATTAATTTTCCATTATTTTAATCTGGGAGAAAGTTCTATCTATCTATCTATCTATCTATCTATCTATCTATCTATCTGTCTATCTATCTATTTTTATAATGCAAGCCCTTGCATGGCAATCCGAATTTACTGAACTATCAATGCTAAGTTATACAAAATTGAATTTTGAAGCATCGATGTAATTTACTGTAAGTCACTTGATAATTTTAAATTAAGTAAGTCACTAAGTTTCCAGACTCCAGTAACTTCATCAATAATATGAGGAGACTGGGCCGCTGAGCTAAATTTCTGCATAACTCTATTATTTTGCTGTTGTATTTTTTTTTTTTTTTTTTTTTTTGCTAACGTTATCATCACCTTGGTAGAGATAAGAATACAAATTTTATCTTTGTACAAGAAAATGTCGTATGGTGCATAAAATTTTCTAAATAACATTTAAATATGAGAGTGAACTTCATTTGTTGCTAAGCGGACTTAAACAAGCCATGATTGTTGTTGGAAGACTAAGCTCTGTTATCTTCAGTAATAACTGCTCATCTGAGTACAGTAATTTTGGCTATAGTAATATTTGGTCATGTGTCACCTTCATCAGTGTTCATTAAATACCAGCCACTTATTTTCTCGTGGGTTCTTCTTCATACTGAACTAAATAATATATTAAAGCCAAAAAATAAAATAATATAAGTAAAATGCCATGAAAACACTTCACCAGTAGGCATACCACCTTAAAGAAAGAAACGTAAGATACTAACCACTCAATTACTGACTTTAATGAGTTATCCGTGAACAATGCTGTTTTATATACGGCCCTGAAGCAAAGAGTTCAGGTCTGACTGTAATTGTTCGTGGTGCCCACTTACTGAATATCACCAGAATCTCTCAACTTCTCATTTGCTTTTGCAGTAAAGTTAGAGAATAAATATGAAAAAAAATATTTTAAAAGAAGCATTGCCTTAGCCAGTTCTTTCTCAACACACATTCTAAGGAGTTTGTCCAGCAGCAGCCCGATATTGCAAGGCCTGCAGCCCTCCGGAGTGCTAGCACTCATTCAGCACAGCCTCCAGTTCTGTCCTTTCTGGTACAAGACCCACTGGGCTTCAGTGATCTGAAGAACATTACTATTATCTGGCTGAAAGCCTCTACAGACTTCACCAATGAAGTTCAGTTTTTATTTGCAACTTACTTCTGGGTTACTTAGTCATTGTAAAAAAAGAAAAAATACGTTTTGGGCTTTAGTTTCTTCATTTCTCAAAGATGAGAATTTGTTTCTATAATGCACAAGCGTTTGTTTGCTGCACTTGCTGAGATATACATGAACTGGAAGCAGGCTTCAAACTCTATGCTTTCCTTAATGTTTTTGAAGATGCTGGGCTTTGACTTTCAAGCAAGTATCTGCATATAGCTGATCATGGTAATCAACTGCTTCTTCCGCTTGGGATTCAGAGGGTTTTTAGCACATGGAACTGCTACTGCCTAACCAAGGCAGTCCCAGATGAGCCAGGACGCAGTGTCCAGTGCATGTCTATGGCAGAGACACAAGAGGCTGAGGAAAGCACAGAAATTCTGCTGAGTTGCACCTCAGCCTCATCTTTTCCCTTCCTCATCCATCAGGCTGTGGCTTTTTTTTTTTCCTCATGTGTTCTAGATTCTTAGAACCAATGTCATTGTCACTACCTCTGTAAGGGACACAGGGTCCTTTTCTCCTCAGTCTTTCCTAGGTTTTGCCCTCCTACATCCCATGGTTCTGGTCAACAAGTAACTCTGTAAAGAAACATACCACTCAGTGCAAAGAAATGTATTGATAACATCTTATGGTATCAGTGAAAGATGTCTATTTTACTGATCCAAAGGATTTTTTAAAAATATGAAATGGCAGTGTCTATGGAAAATGATATTTACCTGTGTGGTGACTGAAAGAGTGAATAAGTTAATGGTATAGTTTGATCAACAAATGGTATTAACTTCATAAATACTTATTAAAATGACTAAAGAAAATGCATCAACCATAACAAATTTAAATTATACCCTTGATGCGAAAGCTTAGTACAGTGTATTATTATACATTTCTTCTTATATTCTTCAGTTACTAAATGTTTTGTAATATTTGTGATATGTTTAAACGTAGGAACTCTATTATAGACTATATATTTTAAATACTTTTTAATTCTTATACCAAAATGTGACATTGGTTTTGTCACACATAAAGACAAGTTACTTTGGGAGGTCAAAGATTTTTTTTTTTTTTTTTTGTGGAACCGGGCGTTTGAACTCATGACCTTGAACTTGCCAGGCAGAAGCTTGTGCCACAGAACTATTTCCCCAGGCCCTTCAAAGATTCTATTAATTAATCCTATTAATAATACCTAATGCTGGTAATAATACCAAATGGCAAAATTGGATCATAATGGAAATATTTAAATAGTTGACCCAATAAAGCTAGGTAGAGTCCAAAGCCTAATGTAAATCTTTCTCTTTTATTTTTTTTAATTTTTTAAATTTTTTGTCTTTTTAAGACAGGGCCTCGCTATGCAGTTCAGGCTGGCCTTGAGCTCACTTTGGTAGCCCAGGCTGGTCTTGAACTCACACCAATCCTCCTGCCTCATCCTCCCAAGTGCTGGGATTACAGGCGTGCACCACCACGACCGGCTAAATCTTTCTCTTTTAGACTTTAAGAACATGTTTCAGTTTAGGGAATAATTTTCAAATGTGTCCTGTGATCACACAGATAGGTGATATTAATGGCATAATAGTGTAATAAGAGTCAGCTCTCTTACTTCTGTCTTAATACTATGATGTACATTATTTGGATGGTAAGTTCCAGTTCCAAATAATCTTGTCTCAGCAAGCACAATAGTGGTCTGTGCTGTTCCAGCAGTAGCTGTAGAACTAATGTCTTACAGAAGGCATGAAATTGAGGCTAGATTCTCACAGGGATGTCACACTGCACTTTTCCTCCAAAACCCCACTTGATATGTCACACACCTCAATTATTTGAAATCGTGTATCTGTCTCCTGCTTCTTTTCTTTGATCCTGAACCTTTCCTAACTTTTGAAACATTTTGCTCCTAAGAGTTTCTGAGATCACATGTACTCATTTTTAGCATTTTCTAAGCTAGTGTGTGTTCAGCACACTTTTGTAATCAAAGAGACAATGACTCAGCCCATCTGTATCACTGCTGCATGCAGCTGGAATATTTCCATAGCCAGATTAATGTCCATGGTATGGGTAAAGGCACAACTTCTACTGCTGTTCCTGGAAATTAGCACCACTTATTACTGGTCTACCAAGTTAGAGAGTGTATCAGAAGTCATGTCATATCTAAATTCTAGTTTTGTCTGGAATTAGCTTTCTCTTTTTGATCCAGTGCATTTAGCGAGAGACCAGAATTTAGTGTTAATGGGCTCACACAGATTATTAAATTAGATAGAGAGGTTAATTTCGAGACAAAGCCTTTTAGTATACAGTGTACTGATTGCAAAGGATCTGAGTTAGAATGTCAGAATTATAATTTGGTTAGCTGCATAGTCTTATAAAGTTATGTAAAATTTGAGCCTCTAAAAAGTGACTCAGGGTCACAAGTAAGTGATAATTTTAGTTTTTATTTTCAACTTAAGTGATGTAAAAGTAGCCTGCTGTGATATGTAGGGCATTCAATATTGTTTTTTTATTTAACATACGAGTGACCACCACCCCCTAAGTAATACCCTAGCACTTGTAAGACAGAAATGTAGGTATATGGCCATAACCTTTGTATTTCAGCATGATCAACAAGCAGAATGGAATCAGCTATTATCAGTGACCAGTGTAGTATCTTTTGGAGTAACTAGGAACCACTGGTTGAACTTTGACATTGTCAGTGACCCAGAAGAAATACCTACTATGAATATTTCATGGCATTAACCACAGGTAAAGAAATGTTCTTCCCCAAGGAATCTTATGAAAAAAAATTACTATTATATTTTCAAAAAGCTCCTCGGTATGATCAGTGCCTTAGCAAAAGTTCTACATTGGTTATTTATATCAATGTGTCTTCTACTTTCTTTAGCTGCTCTAATTATGATAAGATAAGCGAACAGCAAGAGAAGGCATAGGTTCCAGCTATGCCCCTACTGGGAATTTTCCCAGAAGAAATGAAAGCATAATATAGTGATATCTATGCACCTATGTTCATAGCAGCACAATTTTTGATAGCCAAACCTTGTAAACAACCAAAATGCCCATTATATGAAGAATGGTTGAAAAGATTTGGCATTTTTATACAATGCAATATTACTCAGCTATATACTAGAAGATGTCATATATAAATGGATGTATCTTGAACATATACTTATAAGTGAAATAAACCAGATATAAATGTGTAATATCATATAGTTTCCCTAGTGTAAGGTCTCAAAAGAAGAAATAAAAATGGAGAGGCATAACATAATTGAATGGAAATCAAAGACGTACGGGTTAAACAATGAAGTGACTGCAAGCAGAAAAGATAGGAAGCATGGCAGGGGCAAAGCCATGCACTTATATACACAAGATGAGTTAAACAATAGTCCTAGGAACCTCCAAAATGTTTTTTTGACACTGAGGATATCAGTGTGTAACAGTAAAAATGTGCTTAGAATGCCTGTCATTCTGGTCTGTTAGATGCGCGCTGCTTCTAATGTAATTTCAGCTACTGCTATACTCTGTCAAATAAATGGTTGGTTCACAAGAAGACAAAGAAAGGGTATTCAACGAGAGTAAGACACTGGGAAAATGCCACAGAATAAACTGGCTACAATTTTGTATATACTTAGATTTCTAAATGTGTTTAAATGTGTAGCTGCTGGGCCCAGCGGGATGGCTCAGTGGTCTAAAGCGCCTGCTTGGGAAAGCTTGGGTGGCTTCAGGGACCGCAGTTGGATCCCGGGCACCACATGCTGCGCTAGCCCTGCCCTCGGGGCAGGCTGAGCCGACCATAAAAATGAGTGAATAAACAAATAAAGGTTCTGAAACAAGAAAAAATAAATAAATAAATGTGTAGCTGCTGTTTTGGCAGGATGGCTCAGCAGTCTAAAGTGCCCAGTTAGGAAAGTGTAGGTGGCTGCAGGGACTCCAGTTCGATCCCCAGCATCACATGCTGTGCCAGCCCTGCCCTCAGGGCAGGCTGAGCCAATTATTAAAAAAAAAGTGCAACTGCTTTTATCACGTTCTGTAGAGTTTTATTAGACTATTAATGATTGATAGAAAATACCAATTCCAAGTTAAGTCTAAGATATTTGTTACTAAGAAAGAAAATGATGTCATACTGAAGGGCATATGTTATAGAGTAATTATATCACTAATCTTTTCTTCTGGTGGGTTAAGAATATAAGTTTATAGACTAAAAATTAGAGCAAAAGAAGGGCTACAAGGATAACTAATATTTTGGCCCTAGCCCTTCAAAAAGTCAGCGAGGATTCAGCATATAAGAGAACCTGTGCTATAATATCCTATAACTCAGTGGTTTCCCAAATTTTCTGTTCTAGGAAATTATAGAGCTAAAGAGGAAAGGGACTGAAGATACATACTGTGCCAAAGGAGAGTCACCTAGAGAGAAAAAATTCTCTCAGGCTTTAACAGAGAGCAAATTGGTCACCAATGGCCGTGACTCATCCAGATGGCTGACACTGACAACAGTTCTACAAAGCATTGTACATGGTTCCAAAGTAAATACTGAGGGGATTTGACAGACCTTGAAAGACACAAAAGTTACATGTTTTGTCGTGCTTAAACTTGGCCTTAATCACCCAGCAGAAAAGTTTAACCACAAGGCATAAAACAGAAAGCTAGATAACAATGCTAAGCTGTAAAAGGCTTCAATCAACACCTTCCAACATTGCAAGTTTTACTAACCCACTGCAATTATTGAGCATTGGATTATGTGTACAACTGCTTTCTTTTAGTTCAATTAGATGAAATTTGGTTGTACCAATAATGATTTGAAAAATTATAACATTTGCACCCTGTCCTCTGTATATCTAATAGGACAACAATATGTATTGTGTCAAATATTGAAATGTACTACTAACTTGTTTTGAAATGGTGACCTTGTTATTTCGTATTAAAAGTAATAAAAACTAAAATAAGAGAAGGCATAGGATTTTAAAAGCAAAACCTAAACTAAGAAAGTAAATGCATTACACTGAATTTAAGATTAATAGTTGGACTCATAAAATAAGAGTTAATAAATATATTTGATATATATAACTGTATAGATTTAGCTCTGTATCCATAAGCAAATGGGACCACATAGATTAGATGCATACTTTATTTCTCTCACATTCTGATATCAATCATATTCTTAATATTCTCAAGGTCAATTAGGAAAATAATTTATCTCCCCAAATCAAAAGTAATGGTAGAGAAAAACACTATAATTTAAAAGGCTTCCTGGGGCGGGTGGCGCTAACAGTTTACTCATACAATCTATATTTTCCTTGTGGTTTTTGTGTTGTTTGATGGCAAGAAAGAAAACTGGCTAGTTCTGTGACATTTGGCAGGGCAATTTACACAGGGTATCTGGTGTCGTGAGAGGGTCTCTTCTATGATTCTTTTTTGATACAGTGAAAGGAGGGCAATCCCTGTGGGCATCACTGAGGGTTATGATGCCCATTCAAACATGATCAATCCAACACTGCAGAAGCCTTGAGGGTTTTGTTCTAGCTGCTTGCACTCTATTATAGCCCTTATTTCTCCCTTAGGTCTGATACGTCAGCTCAGGTCTCTGGAGGAATAGCTGCATGCCTCGAACACCTCTGTATGCAAAAGTAGTACATTGGGAGCATGAAGAAAGCATATCCCATTGGTAGCATTTCAGCTCTGCTCTTTTTTTTTTTTGTCTTTTTGGAGACAGGGTCTCGCTATGCATTTGAGGCTGACCTTGAGCTCACTTTTGTAGCCCAGGCTCGTCTCGAACTCGCACTGATCCTCCTGCCTCAGCCTCCCGAGTGCTGGGATTACAGGTGTGCGCCACCACGCCCAGCTAGCTCTGCTCTTTCGACTGCTGTGCTTTCTGTGTTTTGTATTAACACTATTGGGCTGAGGAGATAGCTCAGTGACACAAGTGCCTGCCTGGCAAGTGCAAGGTCTTCAGTTCAATACCCAGTACCATAAAAATAAATGAATGAATGAATAAATAAATAAATATGAACAAATAAAAAAAGAAGTGACACCATTAACATTTATTGCCAAATTAATTATGAATATTATATAAAACTTATACTATATAGCAATTTATGAAGATAGAAGCATTGCTAAAATTTGATGTCTGGTGACATTTCCTCTGGTATCATTCCCTTTGAACAGTTTTACATCCAGTTTCTTTTAAATTGGTCAACTCCTCGTTCTCTTGATTCTTCTTAAGTCTTTTATTCTCGGAACGTATTTAATGCCTGACAGATTGAATATCTCCATCCACATTTATTCTTTCTGGGTAGTACGTATATTGAATGCTTAATATTTTGTAGAAATTGCCATCTATATTGTAACTAAATAAATGCTTTTTTTTTGTTTTTTTTTTTTGTCTTTTTGAGACAGGGTCTCGCTATGCAGTTCAGGCTGGCCTTGAGCTCACTTTTGTAGCCCAGGCTGGTCTCGAACTCTCACCGATCCTCCTGCCTCAGCCTCCCCAGTGCTGGGATTACAGGCGCGCGCCACCACGCCTGGCCAAGTAACTAAATGTTTATCATGGCTTCCAAAGCATTTTATGAGCTTCTTAAATCAACACTGCAGTTTTGATTTGTTTCTTTAGTCACTGATTGCCATCTTTCCTCTATAAAGAGAAGCTGTTTAATATATATTTGTTGTTATGATTCATTGACAAAACTATGGGCTCCTTTACCACATTTACATAGAGCAGTAAATGAGCCAGTTTGTGTTTGTCACTGCTAACTCATTTGATCATTAGGATTTGTAAACACATGTATTCACACTTGCCTGCCACACTTCCTTCAAGTAGACACAGTGGCAGCATAGGAATTTCAATCTGAAAACAGAAATCACCTGCATGAAAATGCTAAATGCAGAGTGCTCGCATCAGCTGCTGTGAGCAGTATGCTCCTTGGCTGAGAGGCTCACATGGCGTTTAGAAGTCGTAAACCAGGCAGTGAATGCCTACATAGACATCCAAGCAGCTTGCAAACATTGCCTTGCAGACTTTATATACTAAAGGTAGATGCCCACTTTGAATTTGAATTTGGAATCTCTAGCCTACTGTTTCTTCTTCTTTTTCTCCTCCTCCTCCTCCTCTTCCTCCTCCTCCTCCCCCTCCTCCTCCTTCTTCTTCTTCTTCTTCTTCATTTCTTTATCTTCAGTTGCTGATGTTATTTATTTATTTATTTATTGAGACAGAGTCTCCCTATGCAGTTCAGCATGCCCTTCAGCTCACTTTGTAGTTCAGGCTGGGCTATAATCCTCCAGCTTCACCCTGCATTAGTGCTGGGATGACAGGCCTATACCACAACACCAAGTCCTACCGCCCTCTACGCAGCTATTCAGCTGTAATATAGTTAATGTAATTGGATTATTTCTTTGGTATTGATTGAAAATAATTTTTCGTTAAAATCTCTTTATAGTGAAAGAAAATTTTCACCATTAGAGCAGTTCTTGCAGTGCATTTCATAAAGCACAGCATACACATCCACACACCCACCTCCCCCCGACACTCTTTCTCTCTCTGTCTCTCTCTCTTTCTGTCTCAAATACAACACACACACATGTACATGCACATATGTGTGATGGGGAGTACTATAACTTAATAAATTATGTGTCATACTGTATCAAATATTTTTCCCTAATCTAAGGTCATATCAGAGATAATGCTTTGGACTCCAATTAAAATGAATTAATTTATATGAAATGTATTGTTTCTGCTCAAAAAATAATGTTATAAATATACACCTGGAAAAAAAAAACATTCCAAGTTCAAGGGATATTTACCCCTCTGACGAGGTTTTAGATCTGTTCTGTGATAGAGAATGAGGCTCAAGGAATTTAAATTTGATGAAAGAACTGGACAGGATGACAAAGAGTTCAGGCTTAGCTGTACTGCACAGCCAAGCAAGTGGATGTGTTTTGAATATGAAAATATTTTCTATTTTAGAGATGATGATCGCAGCATAAGAGAGGGTGGTCTTAAGTAAGGAGAGTTAAAGAGACAAGTGAAAACAAATTTGTGGTTGAACTGGAAAGGAATTACAGGCTATAGAAATAGAACCGATAGATGGAATTGGTGCTACCATGTGTCTCAAGAGAGTATATAAGGAAATGTAGGCCTAAAGCCCATTTTGAACAGTTAAAATAGCATTTTCTTTTTATGTCAATCAGTTTTTATCTGTAAAGAGAAACTCTAGGTGGTCAGTGCACAATCCCAGCCCTGGGCCTGTCCCAGTGGCTGGCAAATTTCTTTCCTCACATAACCTACTTGAGGTGAAGGCTGTTATCACTCACTTGTGTTCTGGTGACTTCGATTTACATTCATAATTTATTTTTATTACCTTAAATTAAGAATATCACTCTAAATGAAAGGATTGCATTGAATAAAATTAATTCAAACTATTTCAATTTGGAACAAGTAGTAAAGAGCTCTCAATATATGAGCATCAAAAGAGCAAATGAGAAAACTCCATGCCCTCAATGATATGCAAATCCAATTATCAAAGTTTTAATTAACTATGAAAAGTTTGACTGATTTAACCTTTCTTCTGTCTTCATAAAATTCACCTGTAGTCTTCCTGTAAATATCTATTTTAAATAAAATAATTGTTTTCCTAAGAAAAAGTTGTAACAAATAAATAAGCTATTTTATAATTGCTGCTTTGGAATATGATAATGTGCATGGGTCTTGTGACTGCATAAAATGTCATAATATTAAAATTATTGTGATGATTTAACTCTTAAAAAAAACGTTCTTTGTTGGT
>PVJA010047262.1:0-14714 GCA_004027025.1 Myocastor coypus
TAGACATAAGACCCACCTAGCTGATCCATGAGCAGAACATCTTGCCAGAGTGGCACAACAGGGTCACCTCTAAGGACTGCAGCAGAAAGAAGTGGAGCTCAGCAACCAGACCCAAGCCACACCCTCCTGGATGAATTTGGACTTGGTAGATCCAGATTTGGTGCTAATGTAAGTGCTCTACCAAAACTCTACACTAAAGGTCAGAAAGCAGGGCTATACAAAATGACAAAGAGAAGGAGCAAAATACACTGTCAGGCCCCCAGCCCACCCAGAACAAGTGCAGGAGACAATAGTGTAGATGAAATTGGAAATCACGCACCTGAAATCTCTGAAATAATTTCATCTGAAGTAAAGAAACCACTACAGAAAGATATAGATACAAACAGATTCAAAATAACTTCTGAAGTAAAAAAGAAATGATATCTACAATAAAAAACACTAAGTGCTTCCAAAGAAGATGCTGATAGAAAAAAATAGAGGAGAATAGAAAAATAATGGAATCCTTGAAGAAGCAATATAGGAAAGTAACAGAATGTATGAAGCAGATTCAAAGTGCTATACATGAACTTAAAACCTCAGTCACAAGCTTGCAAAACCATTTCAATGAAAGTGAAAATAGACTTTCAACCTTATTTTGGTTTGTGTCTAGTTGTCCTCCCCAAAGACACCTGTAAATCATAGGGCTGTCAAGTGTGCAGCTTGAGGGGTGGGGCTTGAGGGGACATTGTCAAGAGAGATGCCAACTGTTAAATTGACAGCACACAGTGTCAGAGTGCCCTCACAGGTGGGAGTTTTTTGGAGGTATGAAGCGAATCATCCTGGACACAGTGGTGTAGAGACTTGAGGTTGCTTTAAATTATGAAACCTTCAGTAACTGTGAGCTAAATAAACATTTCCTACCCTAAGCTTGTGTGTTGGGTGTTTGTCCCAGCAACGAGTGAAAAGTAACTAAGACAGACCACAAAAACACCATTGCAGCTAGTGAAGATGTAATAAAAGATCTCTTAAAAACAACCAGGATGCAAGAAAAATAATTCAACATGTGTAAGATCATGCAAAGGTGAACACCATAAGACTAATAGGCATCAGTGAGAAAGAAGGAGTCTGTACAAGTGATATAAAAAGGTATGGGCAGAATAGCAGAAAACTTCCTCAATATGGGGAAACAATTTGACATTCAGTAACTGAAGCATATAGAACTACAAATAACACTAAGTCAATTAAAACCACACTAGACAAAGAATAATCAAGGTCCTACAAATTCAACACAGGAACAGTATACTAAAAGTTCCTAGAAGAAAGAAACATCACATTTAAAGGACAACCCATTAGAATAATGGCAGACTTCTTACAAGCTGTCAAGATGAGCATGGAGGGACTGGGGAGATCGCTCTGTATAATAAGTGCTTGCCTTGCAAGCATAACAGCCTGAGTTCAATAAGGAAAAAAAAAGAAAAGAGCATAATCAAGATCCCAGAAAGTCATCCCAGGAACAGTATAGTAATACTAGAAAAAAGAAACAGATCACATTTAAAGTAAGACCCATTAAAATAACAGCAGATTTCTCTTTACAAACCATCAAGTCAAGAAGACATGGAACAAAGTACTTCAAGTCTTGCAAGAAAACAAATTTCAACACAGACTGATATATGCTGCAAAACTCTCTTTCAAGCTCAATGGAGAACTGAAATACTTCCAGGACAAAGAACAACTAAAAAAATTCATGATGGAAAATCCAATCCTACATCTTTTACCAAAAGTTATTCTAGAGAGGGATCAAAATGACCACAACTCCAGGAAGGAGCATGGAAACAACCCACTTAATAGGACAAAAATTAAACACAGGAGAACAAGAGGTATACAAAAATAGTCTCTCGTTATTTTGTTTACAACAGCAGAATATTTCCATCAGCATATTCTACAAATGGACTTTTGCACCCTCTGGGTCATGATTCTGTCTGGTTCTACAGGGTGGATAAGAAATAGCAGTAGCTCAGTCCCACATGTGACACCTGACCTCCAGTATGCATCATGGACACTGTCGATGTCCATGACATGCTAGAGTTTTGTGTGATATCCTATCCCCAAACTGTTAGAAGTTCTGGTCATATATTTGCCATTCCAGTATCTATGTTATGTTTTATTCTTAGTAATTCTTTACTGCCATGGAAATTTTTTCTTAGTTGATATCTTTGTATATATTCACCTATTCAAATACTATGCAAGCAATTTTCATATACGATATGCGACATTTTGGCCTCTAAGTTGGATTCATGATTTTATTTGAATTTTGGAATGTTGTTTTGAAATATTTAATTTAATATTTAATTAATTTTATGAATATTCCTTAATTATAGTTTTTATGATTCATACTGTACCTTTGACTTACAATCTACTTATAAGAAATGGTATGATACTTTATCCTAGTATTAGAAACTTTAAAAAGAAAATAAAAAAATATATGTATACATAAGAGAGGTAGGATATACAGTTACTTTGTTTTAATTAATTAAGAATTAAAGTTTGTAGTAATATTGTTTAGACAAGTTATCAGGTCTGCATGTTTTCCTCTGAATAACTACTATGAAGAGAACAGTATGCATGGCATTAATTATTATAACCATCCTACTAATTTGTGCAACTGTTTCATTGCTCTTTAAAAACTCATGGGAACTTTTACCATATTTGAGGATTTGTCAGAAAAGTAGCTTAGAATATTTAAACATTTAAAGTAACCTTACTAAAATGTATTAATGAGTTTGGAAATCAGTTTGTAGATTTTAGTGGGGAACTAAAAATTACGAAAAGGAATGATATTCCTGGTTCTCAAGCGCCTACTATATAACAAGTTTCCAATCTTCTCAAAGAACTTTCTTTGTTATAAAATTCTAGACATGTAGATTTTTGGTATCAGAGGAACACAAAGTAAATTTTTGAATCCATAAATTATAAATATTCAATTTTCTCTTTATGAGGATGTCAACACTATTAGGTGGATGGTTCATAGGTCAGAAACACTTAACTAGCTATCCTATTGTGGAAAACGTTAGGCATGATGTAGCTATCATAGCAATGGAAAAACAGAAGGAGATGTTCAAGGGAATATTAAAGATGAAATGGTAGGCCCTCAACTGTTTTAAAAGGAAGGAATAAAGGAAAAATTGCATGAGTGATGGTTTTAAATATCATAAGGAAACTGTTAGTTCTTGGAGGATGGGGACTGTACTTACTCATCTTCTCATTCCCAGAAGTCAGTAGAACGGTAAGATGTATTCACAAGGCCTCAACAGATGTTTTCTGACAACAGACTGATTGAGAGGAAGGGATGTGGCAGTGTCACACTGCATGCTCAGACCTCGGCATGTTAGTAAAGAAACGTTTCAGTTGTGCAGGTGGCAATATCTGAGCACATGTTCAAATCTAGGAGGTTGATAGAGATTTTGTTTCTTCCTTTTCAAATAATAAGTTAGGATTATTTAAGTTTAAAACAGTAATTCTACCACTGATAAAGTTGTACAAAGGCAGAAAAGCAGTAATTTTTTTTTTCTTAAAGAAGTAGAAAATGGGCTTCTTTAAAATGTGAATAGAACATTTATCAAGGGAATACAGCATTTGTCTTTGAACTTCTGGACACAAAGCAACTTTTAACTGATGGGCTTGTTCCTACATTTCAAAGTGAGAAAACTGCATTATGTTCTGAAAATCTAAGTTTTATCAAGCTCTAAGTAGCTTAATAGTTTGGATCAAAATGTTTCATTATCCCTAAGGGTACTTCCATAGCCACTTCCACAATTTGTGTTTTCATGGTGTCCTGCTTCTACAGACCACACCCTTACCTTCTGTCTCCAAATGCACAGCTCTTCTGAATGCAATCTTTGTACCAACATTTATTCTAGTCATTTATATGAATTCAAGAATAAGCCCACTTCCTATCAGTTTTGCAATTTATTTAAGTTTGTAAAATAATTGCTAATAACTTTCTGGATTTTGGCAGTGGCTTTTCACTTCGGTGGCATGTTTGCTTTCATTCCTTATAGATTTACTTTTTTGTTAACCTAGCCAAGTGTCTGTTTATTTTGTTTAGGTTTTCAATGGATAAGCGCCTCAGTTTACTCTGTATATTACTTTTTAGTGTTCTGATCTTTACAAGTTTATTACTTTTCCTAGGTTTTGATTAATTGTTTTTGTTTTAAGACCTAAGTTAAACAATAAGGCGATTTATTTGGGCTCATTGTACTGTTCTGATGAGAATGTTCCCAGCAATGAGCTTCCCTCTCAGGACTTCTTTCACTGTGTCTCATAAGTTCTGGTATATTGTACTGCATTATGTTGGTGTATGGCTTTTCATCGCAGTAGCAGAATCATTTGTATTTTTGTGGTAACAGTTTCATGTATCATTTTTCATCTATAATTTTGTTTATATAAAGAACAAATAAAATTCAGACAAATGTCAAAAGAAATCCTGAATATATACAAAACATAATATTATTCAGCCATAAATATATATATATATATCTTTTTATTTGAAACAACATGGCTGAGTCTGTGAAGGAACAGGCACAAAAAGACAATACTACACAATCTAACTCATGTGAAATGTAAAATATTGATCTCAGAAGGTGAAAGTAGAATGCTATCAGAGATGTAGATGTCTAAGAGTAAGAAGGGATGGCAAGACAATGGTAAAATGATACATAATTTTAAGAGGATCATAGCAATATTAAAAATGTTTTCAGACTAAGTGAATATACTGTAACAGAAGATAGGTAAGTGATTTTCAGGCTGTAAAGGAGAAAGATGGTGAGGAGAACAGGTTTTGACTACTGATGGTTGTGGACTTGCTTCCTTATATACAGGCTGTGCTCTAAAGTGGATGATAATAATGACTTCATGTCTCTGAGCATAATAAGAGCTTTTGAGGTAGACACTTCAAATGTATAAACTGGATGATGCTTTGATTATATTTCACCAGAACTGTTTTTAAAAATAAACACACAGGCAAAAAGATGATAATATAGGCTATAGAAGAACAAGTGGGAAAGGAGAAAAAGTAAAATTCTGAAGAATTTAACAGATAAAATTTGAAGAATTTGATGATCATTGACTAACAGAGATTGAAGAACCCTATATGTAATCCAGAGGCCTGAAAATCAGGATTTTTTTTTCTAGGTAGAATTTTGGTTTTTAATATTGTATTAAAAACAACTAACAAAACTTTCCAAAATATCAATATCATGAGGACAGTTTTTTTTTAAAAGTAGGACAGCTACAATAATTGATACAATGTATATTGTTGTCTCCATAGTAGTTGTTCAGAGTACAAGATGCAGACATGATAACTCTTCTAATGGTACAAGTATTTCTTTTCATTGAACTAAGAGAGTAGCTGTATACATAGAGCAATATTCCATAATAGTAGTGGGTTATTGGAAGAACTGACAATGTTGGAAGCTGTTGATTTAAGCCTTTTACAGCTTAGAATACTAATCTGGCTTTACTTTTTATGCCTCGTGGGAAAGTTAGGATTGATAAGAGTAGAAGTAGAGCATCTTGGAGAAGCAGCAGGCAGTAAGGAGATTTTGAATTGAACATTACAACTTACATTGTGCATTACCTGTCAAATCTGAGATGCAGTGTGTGTACACTAAGATGGGTATAATCAAGTACACAGGTCAAATGATAAATTAGTTGTAAGCAATGAGTTATAAAGTCAAAGAAATTTGGAAATTCGGTGTCTCTGGTGATCTCACTGAAACAAAGTACCAGAAGTTTTGTCACCCCTGTGAACCAAACTGATGAATGGCAGAAAAAAAATGGCTCTGGTGGGGGAGTGGTCCTTAGAGTTGGACATTTGTTTAAATACACTAGGCGGGCCTGTGGTTCTCATGCTATGGTAAGAGGTGAGGAAAGAGTTCATTTTAGTGTCATGGTTAAAACTCAAATACAAAAGTATATTTTCTGTTTGCCTCTTTTATTTATTGACTAGAAAAAAGTACCTACTCCAGAACAATTGTTAGAAGAAACTAAACTGTCTGAGAAAAGAGCTCAAAATTCATTTGGATTTAAAATGTATGACCATCATCAATTTGTTATCATACAAAACTTATACCAGAATCCTAACAGAATTGAAGAAGAACACAATGATAATTGTGTAAGCAATTTCCCTCACCATGTCTTTGTATAGAAATAAAAATGTGACAACAGCCTATTCCAATGGCTAGGAATGGTGTAGACATAGTTCATAAGCTTAGCACAAGCAGCTCACACTATTTCTTTGGTCATTATGAGAACTTAATGTCAGAAGAGCCTGAGAGAATGTTTTCTCGCTAGGTGACTTTCCTTAGACCCACTATACATCATTGAACCATTTCCTCTCTAGCCCCATAGTCTCCTTGACTAGAAAATTTGGGTCACCAATGAGTTATAGGGTGTTACAGTACAGGTTCTCTATGTCCTGAGTCCTCACTGACCTTGCAGGGCTAGGGCCAAAATATTGGTTATATTTGTAGCCCTTCCTTTTATCCAATTATTTGGTCTGCAAACTTAACTTGTTAACCCTCCAGAAGACAAGCTTAGTGATACTATTACTTTATGACGTAGGCACTTGAACTTAACATTGCTGTCTTTCTGAATATCAAATGCCTTAAACTTAACATGGAACCGGTATTTTCCATCATTCATTGATATTATAGTAAATCCCTACAGAATGTGATAAAAATTGCAGTTTTACACAGAAATTAAGAAATAAAAAAGGAAAAGCATAACACAGCTAAATGGAAATCAAGATCTTAAGGATTAAACAATGAAAAGACAGCAAGCAGAAAAGTTAGGAAACATGACACGGGCAAAATCATGCACTTACATATACAAGATGAATTAAACAATGGTTCTAAGTACCCCCAACAGGTTTTTGACGCTGAGGATAGCAATGTGTAACACCAAAACTATGCTTGGAATGCCTGTCATTCTGGTCTTTTCAATGTGTGCTACTGCCAATGTGATATCAGTTGCTATACCTTCTCTCAAGTAAATGTTTGTTTAAAAAATTAGAGTAATAAAAGAGAATAAGAGACAAGGAAAAATGTCATAGGATTGACCTGCTACAATTTTGTATACGGTTAGATTTCTAAATTTTTTTTTTTTTTTTTTTTTTTTTTTTTTTTTTTGGTGGGACTGGGGTTCAAACTCACGACCTTGCACTTGCCCAGCAGGCACTTGTGCCTCGGAGCCATCTCCCCAGCTCCCTAGATTTCTAAATTTTTATGAAGCCAGAGTCTTTTTATGGCTGAATAATAGTATGTAAGTCAAGTATTCCCTAAGTCGTGATGGGATCACCCAAATACAGGCTCATCCTCAAGTGACCTCTTTCTCTTCCCTCCCTTATTCTGTTCCTCCTCCTTCATCCTCACTTTTGCCTTCTCTCCTCTTTTCTTCTCCGCCTCCCCCCAGTCTCTCTCGCATCTCTCTCCCTTCCCTCTCTGCCCCCTCTTTCCTTACATGCTCATCTCTCCCTTCCCTCCCTGTCCATGTGAATTAGTGTTTTATGGGACAGAATCAGGAGAAAACATATGTATAATTATGCAATCGCATTTATTAGACAATATATAGGACCTGCAGTGGGAGAGTATAAAGTGGTGGCAGTTAGTGTGCTGGGAGAGTTGGAAAATCCAGTAGTGATCTGACAGAAAACACTTAAGTTGTGGACAAGAAGGATCAAGCATGCAGTGCCAGTCTGAAGCCAAAGACTGGAACATTGCCAATGTGACTTGAAGGCCTGAGAGTACTGGAGACTGATATCTAGAGACTAAAGCTTTCAAAGTGTGCATATTTTCTTGTTTCCCTTTTCATACTGCACTCCAGTGGTGAGGACAGCTTGGCAGGCCTGAAATTGAACCCTTGGCCCATGAGCTTGCTTGTGCTTTAATCCACTGAGCTATTTGGCCAGCCCTTAAAAATTCTATCGTTAGAGACATGGTTTTTATATTTTTCTCAGTTATTTTGTTATTTGTACGGAAGAATGCTATTGATTTTTGAGTAATCCTACTATGTGACTGAATTCAGTTATTAAATCTAAAACTTCAGGTGGAATTTGTGGTGAATTTTATGTAGAATATCATGTCATCTTAAAACAATGGTAATTTCTTTCTTTCTTTCTTTTCTTTCTTTCTTTCTTTCTTTCTTTCTTTCTTTCTTTCTTTCTTTCTTTCTTTCTTTCCTGTCTTGATTTCTCTTATTTCTTTCTATTTTCTTATGTCTCTGTCTAATATTTTCAGAACTACATTGGATAGGAATGGTGATAGTAGACACCCTTGTCTTATTTTTGATTTTAAGGTGAAAGCTTTCAGTTTTTGATCACACAGTATTATGCTGGTTGATGGTTTGTCATCAATGACTTTTATCAGATTAAGATAAATACCCTTTATTACAATTTTCTTTTGGGTTTTTGCCATGAATTATTGTTGGACTTTTTCAATTGCTTCTTTTCAAATGTCAATTGAAATAATCATGTTCCTTTATTCTTAAACATCTGTCAGCATTGCATTTTAGAATGGTGTAGCTTGTTTGATTCCACAGACTTTTAGCTCAGGATAAATCATAACCTAAATGATACTCACAGTTGACCTAAATAATATTTGTATTTGAAGGCAGACCATTGTAAAGGTAATCAAGTTGAAATGAGATTGTGAAATATATCCCAATCCAATCTAGATGGTACTCTTACAATATTATAATGTACACAGAAACATACTCATGAGCATGTCCATAGGGAGTTGACAGTATAAAGAGACAAAAGATGAGCCATTGCCCAGGCAAGGGGAAATACCTCCAAGAGAATGAAAAAAAATTTTTTTAAATTTATTTATTTATTTATTTTTTTCTTGTTTCAGAACCTTTGTTTATTCACTCATTTTTATGGCTGACTCAGCCCACCCTGAGGGCAGGGCTGGCACAGCATGTGGTGCCAGGGATCGAATCACAGTCCCTGAAGCTGCCCAAGCTTTCCCAAGCAGGTGCTTTAGACCACTGAGCCATTCTGCCGAGCCCTTTTATTTATTTATTTATTTATTTTTTATTTTTTTCTTTTTTCAGAACCTTTATTTGTTTATTCACTGATTTTTATGGCTGGCTCAGCCTGCCCCAAGGGCAGGGCTGGCGCACATGTGGTGCCGGGGATCGAACCCGCGGTCCCTGAAGCCGCCCAAGCTTTCCCAAGCAGGGGCTTTAGACCACTGAGCCATCCCGCCGGGCCACAAGAATGAAAAAATTTTGATGTCATGATCAGGCATTTAAAGCCTATAGAACTGTGAGGAAAAAGAAACTATAATAAAAAACAATTATTGATTGCTTAAGTCGCCTTTGCATGTTTTTGTTGTTGTTGTTATGGAACCTTATATAAATTAAGACATCCCCTTGTGCAATTACTGGTCATATGTAAGGGTACAAAAGTTTAGCCCTCTTGGTTCAACTTGGAAAAAAATCTAAACTCAGGATCATTCCAGATCTAGGGTTCTATCATCCAGTTACTATGGTATCACTGTGCTGAAGTTGAGATTCTCTCAGCTTCATCCTTTTTATGCTCTCTGCCTTGGTCTACTGTGGACATTCCTGAAAGTACTCCAATAAGTTGACTTGCAAAATTTACATCCTAGAGTTTGCTTTATAAAGATACAACTGAAGAGACATGCTAACTATATGATATAGCACAGAAAATAGTTAACATTGTGTGCATATGTATTCTCACTATTCTGACTTTGCATGTATGAGGTATTTATTACTAATTTATTTGTGGATGGAATACATTCTGATACTAATTAATTTTGGATTAATTGTATTTTTCCCAAATGATATAGGAGTGAGGCTGCAGAGCCAATTTCACCTTGATCGAGCAATTATGGGGAGGAACAGAGATGGAAAAAAGTAGCTGTGGCATCCTCTCAAAACTTACGGAAGGAACTATAACAGTAGAAAATTGTCCACTAGCATAATTTATAGTTTAGCATGTATATATTTCAATTTCCAAATAAAGTGTAATGAATGGATATGGAATAAATGAGTTAGTATTTTTGTGGTAATCATATTGCTACTCACAATATCTCATTTTACCATTTTATCACTTCCGCTCCACTCTCTCTTAGGGTTCCTGGGCTATTTTTTTTTTTTTTTTTTTTTTTTGCAGGAGCTAGATTCAAACTCATGACCTTGAACTTGCCAGGCAGGCGCTTATGCCACAAAGCTATCTCCCCAGCCCCTCCACTCTCTCTTAGTTACATAGAATAAAAGTACTGGAGAACACAACTGAAATAACATCAAGGGTATCCCATTTGAAAGAGAATTAAACACTTGATATTTTAGATAGTCAATGTCCATGTGTCTTCATTGCAAACACTATAAAAGAATTCACTTGATAAAGAAAATGTGCAAGGGCAAAACAAATAAGTTTCCTGAGAACTGCTGTTTTCTCCTGAAAGAGTTCATAATGATTAACAGAGCTAATCAGAATTTAAAATAATAATGATTACTATTTAAATAGAATAAAATTATACTGCCTATCATCTCAAAAATGTTTTTATCTTCATTTCAATTAAACTTTGTTTTATTAAGATTATTTAACCTTGCAAAATTAGCATAGAATTACTAATTGTATGTCTAAAACAGTTTAATTTCTCTAATTTAGTTATCTTCCTACCTTTCTTCAATCTGTCTCAATTCAAGAAAATGAATTACTTATAAATTTGAAATTTGCAAGACAAATAGAACAGAGCTCATATTTTGAGTTAACAAATCACAGAATTCTATCCTAATCTCAGAATAAAATAAACCATGAAAAACATTGAACAGTGCTTCTTAAAATTTTATAGGTGTGCAAATTCACCTGAAAAATCTGTCAAATACTGAATGTGAAATAATTACTTCTCCAAACACATATCCACACAGAAACTGACTTTTCTGTAGTTTCAGAGGCCTGGGCTCCCCAAACCCCTAACAAGCCTAGTTAACAATATCAGCTCTATCATGGTATGAAAAATAATCATATCAACATTGCTGCGCACAAGATATACAAGAAATCCAAAGAGATGGCTATCAGCAGGCTGTCACAACGAGGAGAACATCTTCAAGAAAAGCAAAGACTGGCTGCAGAATTGTACTGTGACAGATTCGTCTTGGCCAAACCTTCAACTCCTCAGAGCTCTCTCCTCGACCAAGGCTGGTCTTTGGCCTTCTGTGCCCATCCTTGCAGTCTATCAGAGCACAGCTTTCACTAAGTTTAGCAAAAATATTCTCCATTCTTGGTATCTGAGCACTGCTAGGTGCACAAGCGTCTCCTTACTTTTACTATATGAGTAAGTCCTTGCTCTGCTTTTTGCAAGAATCATGTTAGGCCAGTTTAGCAAGAATCCTCCTACTTCTTGTTCTCCTTTCAGTAATTTTACATTCTCTCATTCCTTAACTGTTTTCCTTGGCTATAAACCCTGACTTTCCTGTGTACTCAGAGTTAAACTCTTTCTTTTCTTTTATAAGGTTAACTTTTATTGCAATAATTAGACTAAAAGTTTTTTCACTGTTCTGCAAAGCTCAAAATTTATTTTTCTATCCCAATATGCAGGTAAACAAACAAACAAACAAAAAAACATCTGGGATCTTTCAGGAGACATGAAAAGAGTGGGCACTGAGTCCTGCTTGAGTCCTACGGTGATGGGTTCCTTGCCTGGACCATTCTCAAACACAAACTGGCATGAACGTTTCTCAGTCTTGCTCTTTTCTGGGATCAAAGAGCTCAGATAAAATTCAATACTTGTGACCATCAAATCTGTAAGTTCTTTCCCTTGGTGTTCGGTTTTCAATAGTTCCAAGTTTCAGAGATTTTAAAAAATATAGAAGCTTATCTTTGAATGAATTGTGTGGATATTAATACAAAACTATCACATGCATCCCAAAATGGAAAGTAGTCATTAGAGAAAACAGTAATGCCAAACTTGTAACAGGTTAGGGTGCTACTTCTAGTTTTAGTGGAAGAGAGTCTTTAAGTGGAATCTTCAGTAGAAGAGAGATTTCTCAAAATTTTTAAAATATGTTTAGTACAGGGATGCACTACGCAGCTCTGACTGGTGGTGATCCTTCTGTTTTCAGCTTCTCCAGCACTGGAATTACAGGTGTGTGTCAGTGGCTGGCTTAGTGTGCCTGAGGGTGTGGTCAGTGTGGCACATGATGCCAGGGATGGAATCCTGTTCCCTGTGCTTGCTTAAGCACGTGCTTGGTTTACTGTGTTATCTTATCAGCCCTCCTCAAGTCTTTATTTTCTAGAATTTTTGCTGTAGCACAAGAATCTACATGTGTCTTCGTTATTTTTCTCATTGGTGAGACAAAATATCCAAACCCAACATTAAAGGAGAAAAGATTTCGTTGGCTCCTACTTTGTAGACCTTTCAGACCATGGTTGGCTGGCTGCAAGGCAGGGTGGCATGGCAGAGGAGCATTGCAGTGCAGAAATAGCCCACAGGGAAGCAAGGCAGGCAGAAGGCAGTGACAAGCAAGGAAGTGGCAAATGACAGGTAAAGACACTTTTTTCTACCCTAATATTTTATCCACGTTACCCACAGGCAGGACTCACACCTGAGTGTGACACCCCAATCCTAACCAGAACTGTGCCAAACCAACCAGTGAACTCATTTAGTAATCACACACCCTTGATCCCAGCACCACACATTCTAGATCAGCCACCTCTGAAAAGCCCCACTTATGACCGAATGACGCTTTGGTGTGTGTGGGAGGGTAGAGGGGGGCTATCTAGACACAAGTCATAATGCCTAGCATCTCAAATTATAGTAACTTTCTCATAAAAACTCTGATTTTCAGAGGCTACAATTCTGATGTGTCTGAAATCCATTTCCTTTCTGATTCTCTCAATAGGTCTTATTTATAGACACAAAATAAGTATGATAAGAAGTCATTCTTCAATATGATGATACTGTCTAGCTTACTATTACAAATAAAGCATATCAAAATAAGAAAATCTATTATATGATATAGTCAGTTAGTTATTGAAATGTCATTTCATTATTACCATCATATATGTAACAGTATGTTTCTTAACTATATACATTCCATATTCCTGTAAGCATTAGGACTTTAACCATTCTTCTTTTATTATATATATATATATATATATATATATATACATATATATATATATATATATATATATACACACATACATAGCAGATAAAAATGTTAAATATATATTGCTGAGAGCTATTACATTGAAATAAGGTGGCTTCCATTTTCATAACTCAAATCCTAACTGGGAAATTGTTAAGGGAATTTTAAAAAGTGCTTACAAGTTGGAGAGACTTGGTGTACTATTGCTCATAAAAAATAAATATAAATTTAAATATCAAGTAAAGTGAAACCTGAAAGGTTCTGTCACTGCTGCAGAAACACCCCTGCAGGTGATGTCAGGGCTGAGTGACCCTCTCAGGGATATTGCTGCTGCTTCTTGTGCTGTGGGGAACCTGAGAGGTGACCCTGCTGACAATAAGCCTGCTTGCTAAGATGCTTCATTTTGTCCTTGAGCACACTGAAGATATTATTCTATTTTGAAATTTCAGTGAAAAGTAAATTTTTGCAAGATTAGGTTACTTGCAGATAAACAGTAGAGTTCTTTAATGTACATGATTTAAAAATAGACTATTAAAAATGTAGAGTTGAAAAATATAGAGGAGGTATGTTACTTATTACTTTGTAGGAAAATGCTTCAGTACTTAGGGGTTTAGAACAACAATTACTTTAGCTTTTCATAATCTGTGGTTCATGAATTTGGGATGGTTTGAGGTGGGCAGTTTTCTAATGGAGTCACTTACATCAGTGCTGTCATCTAGCGGCTTGACAATTACTGGCCTTTTTTTACATTTTATGGTTGCTATTGGCTGACTGCTGGTCAGCCCTTCTTTTGTCAGGTAGCTCTCACTAGCAGTAGAATTCCAAGAGCTCAAAGCCTTGGAGTATTTACTGATATACTGTTGGCCAAATGAGCCTCATAGCCAAAGCCAGCACCAGTCGGTGAGATTACACATGAATATAAATCTAGGCAAGCAGAACTCATTGTTGGAACCATGACCATAACAATATATTACAGAGATACTAATACAATAGTGGATCCTTACTGTTCTTGGATTTTGCATTTGTGAATTCATGTACTAGCTAAACTTTGTTTGTAGGTCCCCCCAAATCAAAACTCAGTGTCTTTTCAGCCACAGATATGTGCAGAGTTGAGAAAAATTGGAGTAGCCTGACATTTGTTCCCTGATGGAGGTGAAGAAGATAAATGTTCTCTCTTCTATTCTCATTTCATCTTATAAACAAGGGTGTTTCCTCCAGGACATTTAGTGACAAGATTTTAATATTTTTGTTGACAATTTAGCTATTTAAGATGGTTCTTAATATAATACTGAAGCCTGATTAGTACTCTTAAAAGAAGCTGTGGTCTACTTAAAAGAGAAAGTGTATGTGCCAGATAAACTTCATCGAGGAATAAATTATAGTGCTATTGCTATGAGTGCAATATTTTTTTTTGTCTTTTTGAAACAGGGTCTCGCTATGCAGTTGAGGCTGGTCCTGCGCTCACTTTTGTAGCCCAGGGTGGTCTCGAACTCGCACCAATCCTCCTGCCTCAGCCTCCCAAGTGCTGGGATTACAGGCGTGAGCCACCACGCCCG
>PVJA010047263.1:0-14728 GCA_004027025.1 Myocastor coypus
AAAAAAAAAAAAAAAAGAACTAGGCAGTACTGATACAGTGAACATAAAGTGATTGGGTCCCAATGTCTGCTAAAATGAGAACACTATGAAATGAATTTCAAAGAAGCTCTGGAATTTTCACTGGAAAAGTCATATGAGTGAGCAGGAAACCTAACTGATGTAGAATACTGCTGTCTCTACTCAGACCAGGTCTGAGAAGGTAGGACAAAAATTACTTCTAACCCAATGTACATGGTGCTGTTGGGAACAGTAGACTTTTCAATCTGTGGATGTGCTTCTTGGTACCCAAAGGAAATGGTGCAATACCCAGTGGAGTGGCCCTTTCTGGACATAAAGCAGTTTTGGCTCCATAGACTCTTTAAAGCGCTAACTGGAAAGCAGAGGCAGGCACACTACAGCACTTGGCCCAGATCTGGCCACCACCAGTTTCTGTACTACATGCTTCCTAAGAAAGGTTTTTGTATTTTTTAATGGGGTAGTGGCCGGGCGTGGTGGCGCACACCTGTAATCCCAGCACTCGGGAGGCTGAGGCAGGAGGATCGGTGCAAGTTCAAGACCAGCCTGGGCTACGAAAGTGAGCTCAAGGCCAGCCTGAACTGCATAGCGAGACCCTGTCTCAAAAAGACAAAAATAAATAAATAAATAAATAAAATAATGGGGTAGTGGTTCAAATGAATCCTATTTCATGACAAATGAAAATTATATGAAATTCAAATGTCAGTGTCCACTAGTAAGGTTTTAATTGGTGCATGACCATGCTTATTAGATTATAGGCTGTCTACAGCAGCCTTCACACCAACTGCAAAACTGATTGATGGCTCTTACAGCTCACACAGTCAGCAATGTCTATTCCATGGCCTTTGGTGGAAGTATGCTGGACTCCTTGGCTAGACCAGTTCTCTATGCTGTGGCAGTAGCTCCTTTCTTAGGAGCAGTCCACTGCTTCACAAGTGGCCGCAAGGTTGAGAGGTATCCATCTTGGAGGCTGTCATCCAAAATCACATCATTAATACAACCATGTAATACAGTGGAATTGGGCAGAAAGACAAGTAACACATTGCTTGGCCACAGAAGGCCCTGATAAACAGGATGCAAGGACGTTCTAGGTAGCATGGTGCTGACTGACCTTCCACCGGACTACTACATACAGCTGACTCTGGGTCATACTACTGGGGGAAAAAAAGAAGAACTGCAGGAAATTTGGAGTTGAGTAAGTAGACAATTAAAAAATCTCAAAAATCAGATCACCAAAGAAAATGCTAAAAGAAATGAGAATAGTTGGCCCAAAGAATAGAAGGGTGAGGACTGGTGTCAAACTCTACATTTGCTGTTAGGTCAAATCCCTACTGATAAAAGTAATGACAGACTGGACTAATGTACTACAAAATGTGTGTGTTTCTAACAAGTTGTGATTCTGAGGCTGCCAGTGCTTCTTAAGTGACAAACTAGACCCTTAAAACATGATCACTTAAATACTGTACTGTGAGTCTTTTACAGCTGCATCTAAGAACAACTGGTTTTCAAAAACATCTGGCATTAATGTAAATTACCAAGGAAAGCTGTGCTATTATAGTGTGCCAAGCTTTAGTAATAGTCCAGGAGCTAAAAGGTAATGTTAAGTTTTACTGTCACACACCTCTCCACAGAACCAATACAGGAGAATGACCTTAAATTACAGAATGGTGGTTACATGGAAAATGTCCCAACTACAGGATTTTAAATAGAGCACTGAGGATTAAGGAATCTTCTTCCCAGGTCACAGCTCAATTAGACTATTCAGTCTGGACCCATCTGGATGCTTTCTTAAGGGAGGGAGCACAGGGCTCCCACACCAGTCCCCGAACCTCTGTGTTCTAGTGGGGCAGTGTTCACCCTCCCAGCACCTGTAAGTAAGCCAACCTGCAGCCACCACTCACTTTCATTTTGTCTTCAAGGTGGTCAATATACATGTGACTCCAGTCTAAGATGAAATGTAATATCCCAAATTGAAATGTGATCGTAACTTTACAACTTTTTAAAAATTACAATGATAGGAGAATGCCTTTCTACTAAGCAGATAGAAAAGAAAGCAGGTACAGCCTCCAGATATTCCTGTACAGCATTCCTTTCAACTAAATGAAGCACCTTATTACTTCAAAATGTCTAATACTTGAACATGGTTAGTTCTCAATAAACGACCTGTGAAGAAAAGACAGTAATTTTCCTACCACTTTTATAACTTTTAATATAGAGAACACATAATGTTCTTGAAGTCAATTTCAACGTTGTCATTAGTAATGCAAATTCTGAAGCTGGCTCCCAATATAATGTTAATCAATCAGTATTTCAACCTTGAAAGTCTTTTATTTCCCTAAGAATGCCCTTCCCAAGGGGTGAAGTACATACTAATCTGATTCACTAAACTTTCTCCACTACTACATCACCTACACAGCATTGTAAAATCTAAAGTACACAAGACTTTCAAGCCACTTTTACAATCTAACCTTCCTAGGATAAACTTTTCACCAAGTCTGTTCATACTTCTTTAAATTTAAAATCCTGCTGTAGTGAAACAAAGAAAACACAGCCCCCTCCCTCTCTTCTAAGCCATATGGCAGTAAATTGAAGTTAACTTGTTTTTCAAGAGCCCAACGCCCATAACCCTGCCCTGAACATTTGTCTCTTTTGTGCCCTAAGACCGGCTGGAGTTGTCTGCTTATTTCCAACTGTACCCCATGCGCGTGTTTTCAAATCTTACAACAAAGTCCAAACGCCCCATCCCCCGATCATTAGCAGACCCCACTGCAGTTATCAACTCAAATAGGGCTCGATGGGCAGCGCACGCTGCGGGGGCCCAGGGCCCGGCCGGGTGCGAGTCTCACGCCGACGAGGAGACCGAGCAGGGAGTTCACTCGGCCGGGTCAGGCTGGATCCACCCCGGGAACTTGGTTACCCGAGCCCAGGGCTGCGCCGAGGCCTAGCCGCGAGGCCGGGAAGGATCCAGGAGGGAGCGAGCCCCGAGCCCGGCCCGAGCCTTCCCGCCCGCCCCGAGGCCACCCGCAGGTGGGGCCCCTCGCCGTCGTCTCCCGGCGACCGGACGCGCCCGCCGGGTCCCGGGCCGGTTCCACTGCCGCCGCCCGCGGCCCGGCTCCCAGCCCTTCCGGGGCGGCAGACGCTAGGCCGCGCTCGGGCCCGGGGCTCCGGGGCGGCCGGGCAGGCCTCGAGTCCGGTATCGGTCCCGAGGGCCGGCCTCTCGCCGGTAACGGGCCCCGTCGCTCCCCTCCCCCTCCCTCCGCCCCATGACAGTGCAAACCCTCCGGCCGCCCCGGCCGCCCCGCCTCCGGCACCAGGCCCAGCTCAGGGCCGCGGCCGCGTCGTGGCGGTAGCACGGCTCTCGGCCCTCGCTGGCTCGCTCGCTAGCCCGCCGGCGGGCTCGGCGCTTTGGCCCGGACGGCGTCGCCGCCGCTGCCCGCCGCCCTCCGCGGCGCCCGGCCCGGGCGGGGTAGGCCGAGGCCCGGCGGGTGGGGGCGGGGGCTGCGCTCACCTTCATGTCGGGACATCCTAGTTCAGACGGCGGCGGCGCGGCCCCTCCCGGCTCGGCTGCAGCGTCCCCCGCGGGCTCCCGGGCTGCCCGCGCCGGCCGGCCGACTCCCACTCGACTCCCGGGCTTGGCCGCGGGGGCGGGGTGGGCAGGGGCGAGCTCCCGCAGCGGCGGCGGGGAGGCGGCGGCGGCGGCGGCGGCGGCGGCGGGGAGGCGGCGCGGGGCGGGAATGGGGCCGGGCTTGGCCGGGGCTGAGCTCCTCCAGGAGGCGGGTCCGACGCCGCGACTCCGCCGGCGCCCGCCGCGACTCGGTGGCTCTCGGCCCGCCGGCTCCCGGCAGTAGTGCCGCGCTCCGCGAATCCCGCTCCTCCCTCCCTCCCTCCCCTCCCCCGGCCCGCCCCCCGCTCTCTCCCGCTCGGGCCGCCGCCGCCGCCTCCTCCGCTTCCTCCTCCACCGCCTCCTTCCGCCGTGCGCACGTCGGCCCCGCCTCTCGCGGCCCGCGCGGGGCTCAGGCGCCGGGTGGAGACCCCGCGGCCGGGCGGCGGTGGTAGCTCGGGGTGCGGTGAGGGCGGCGCTCGCCGGCCGAGAGGCCGCGGACGGGCGGGCTGATGGAGCCTCGGCCTGGCCCGCGCGCCGCCGCCGCCGCCTCGAGCGAGGAAGGGGAAGCGGCGGCCGAGCTCGCCGGGGCCGGGCTGGAGGCTGGGGGCGCCCTGCGGGGGCTCGCGTCCCGGGCGCGCGGGCCGCGTCGAGACACGTGTTGGGGTTTCTGTTTAAACCAGGCGCCAGACCCTGGCGCTGGCCACGTCGGGCCCGGCCGGGAGCCGGGCGCCATCGGCGGGAGATCGGCTCCGGCCGCTCCGGGGTCTAGCGCCTCGGCTGGCCGCGGACGCTCAGTCGCGGATCCCGGCGTTCGGCTTTGCCGTTTGCCCGCGGACTGTTTGTCGTGTGCGTGCCTCTTCCACGCGTACACACGTCCTTACTGTCAACTTTTCCTTTCAGGAGTTATGAACTCAGCAAATGCTCAGGCTGACCCCCCCACCACGTGGTAGCGTGGCTTGGTGAGAAAAGGTCCCGCCTGGGAGCCAAGAGCCAGCGGCCGCGGAACCCCAGGGCTGCGCCTCCACTGCAACCTTGGACCAACTGCCTGACCTTGCGTAGCCTCCGTTTGTCTTGTGTTTGTTTTTTGGTGATTGCCTTATTTTTCCATTTCATAATGTGCGCTTCCCCCCACCCGGTTCGGCGTAGACTAGAATTGAGTTTCCAGTCTGAATGTTCTGAAATTCGTTTCTAGAGTTGTGCCGGCTTTGGAGTTATATTACCCTGTTCACCATTCACTGGCTGTGTGACCTGGTGAAGTGACTTAACCTCACCCGAGCATAGTGGCACATGCCTGTAAGCCCAGCCCTCGAGATACTAGGTACGAGGCTCGAGAGTTCGACGTGGGGTACGCAGACCCTGTGGGGGGAGAGGGGGCTGTAGTTACTGATGTTTAATAAAAAGAGGTGTCGGTGTAGTACTTCAAATTTGTATAAAAGGTGGAGCGCAGGACATAGTAAAAACAATTTTTATTTAATTCAATCTGATTTTCAGATACTTCCTGGTTTCACATGTTTAAAAAACTCATTGGAAGAAAACAGGTAACATAGGTACACGTCTGTCTGCTCAAGGGATTTGATAGTAACCTATGTGTGATAAACTACGGTTTAAATGAAGACTTTTACCCCCAGATGTATTTCCATTTCCTGTGTGGAGCTTTTGCCCAAATTAATTCAGCACAACTGTTGGAGGAAGAAGTTGAATCTGGCCAGGAAGAGGGTTTGATGACGTAGACTGGGTAAGCCAGAAGAACATTTGCCAAATGCTTATTAGGGCTGGTGTCTTTTCTCAGCATTGTATTTATTTTGTTTTCTTTGTTTAAGGCAGGGTCTTGCTGTGTAGTTTAGGCTGTTAAATTCTTGGTGGTCCTCCTGCCTCCCTGGCTCTAGAGCTGGGATTACAGGTGTGTGCCAGTAGCTATCTTAAGCATTTTGTAGTATGGACATAGGTGGTCCTCTGTGCCAGTCAGGTAGGAGCTAGAGAGGACAATTGCTGTTAACCCCAAAGTTTCTTGAGTGAATGAGGTCTTTATATGCATTCGTATAAATTAAAGACTGATGTAATCGGAAGGTAGGAGCAGGTACAGTTTACAAAAGCCCTGAAATCCATGAGTAAATGTAAAGATTTAGTTTGGGTTTATTGAAAGGTGAGGTAATCCTGTTAAGGGGATAGCTAGGACCTTGTCTAAACTCCCAGGATATCAGCTCTTTAGTTGGTATTAACTCAGCAATCTTTTTTCCTGTTTCAGTAAGAATAAGCAGAAAGAGGGTGTAGTAGGGTACCCTTAAAGTCCCAACATTTGGGAGGCTGAGGCAGGAAGATTGCTATGAATTTTGAGGCCAGCCAGGACTACATAGTGAAACCCCATCAAAAAAAAAAGAATGCTATCATTGTATTAGGTTTTCATGACCCTCAGAGGTCAGGCCCTGCAATTTGGGAAATGTCATTAAAAAAAAAAAAAAAAAAGGATTGATATAAATAAACCCTTATAGCCAGGCATGGTGGCGCACACCTGTAATCCCAGCACTTGGGAGGCTGAGGCAGGAGGATTGGTGTGAGTTTGAGACCAACCTGGGCTACAGAAGTGAGCTCAAGGCCGGCCTCAACTGCATAGCGAGACCCTGTCTCAAAAAGACAAAAATAAATAAATAAATAAATAAATAAATAAACCCTTATACCACATTGTCCCTGAGAATGATGGTTGTTCCACTCCACAAATACTTTCTTTCAGTCCTTCTTTCCCTGTGCTCTCTTGATCTCTCTGGACCAGTGGTTCTCAACCTTTCTAATGCCATGACCCCGCAATACAGTTCCTAAATGTTGCAGTGACCCCAAACCAAAAAATAATTTTGGTGGCTACTTCAAAACTGTAATTTGGGGGGCTGGGGAGATAGCTCTGAGGCACAAGTGCCTGCTGGGCAAGTGCAAGGTTGTGAGTTCGAACCCTGGTCCCACAAAAAAAAAAAAAAAAAACTGTAATTTTGCTACAGTTATGATTTGGAATGGCTTTAGGCAACCCCTGTGTTTTGGTTGTTCAACTTCCACTGGGTTTTCAACCCACAGGTTGAGAACTGCTGCTCTGGACAGTTATTAAAAAACCCAAATTTACGGTAAAACCTGTCTTCCGTACTGTGCTCCAGTGGATTTGTGTTTTGAGACAGGATCTCTAAATGGTTTGGGCTACTTTGAGCTTGTGGCCCTCCTGCCTCAGGCTCTGGAGTAGCTCCTGTTATAGGCCTGTGCTACCCAGCCCAGCCCAGTTATGCTCTCTAAAAATCCAGTGAATGTTTGTAGTCTAGCTGGCAGTGTCACATCTCTGTCACTTTCTTGGCTTTGGTATTTTTCTCTACTTTTGCAGGATGTTTTCACTGGGGGCAGTATACAAGAGTTTTTTCCTTGACTTGCTTGGACCTAATTATTTAAAAAAAAAAAAAAAAAAAAAAGCTAACATACAAGCCAGTCTTTCCAGTCTTGAGAACACTGAGGCAGAAGAATCCTTTTTAAGTTTGAGGTCAGCCTCAACCACATAGCCCCATCTCAAAGAAAGTAAAATGCTAGGACAGAAATCAGGTCAAGAGTTCTGTGCAGCTGAGGATGCTGGATTGCTGAGAGAAGTTTCTGAGATGAGAATATATCTTCTGTGGGATTTATGGCACTGGATGTGTTTGTCAAAACTTACAGAGCTGTATACTTGAAAGGATGACTTTTATGTCTGTAAATTATACCTCAGTAAAAGTGACTTAAAGCCAGCTCCTGTCCCCCCAGCCTCCCATGAGCCATAGCTTGGGTGTAAATTGCTATTCAAGGTCCAGCATCCAAGTTCTTTTGTCAGGCTGGCCTGTATGTCTTCTGTAGTGCTGGGGCACTGGTGCTGCTCTCTTCTGTGGAAGTGGGTGAGGGTGGGGGCCCACCAAGGTCAGGGCGGAATTCAGGCTCGGGTCCCGCACTCCATTTGGTTTGCTTGCCCTTCCTTGCTCAGTGAGGCTCCCTCCCTCCGTCTCTGGGGCCTGGTTGTGTTGAGTTAACAATGAAAGAATGGCTGAGGCTTAAGCAATGATGGCAAACCTTTCTGAGCTTTCAGAGATAATAAATAGCCCACTGCAGTGCATGTGCCACAGGTTCATCGCTGCTGGCTTAAAGTAACTGTTTTCAGTGTGGGTCAGGTCTGAAACTAGTTGAAGCCAACACCGAGGTATTGGCTTTTCAGACTTAAGCAAATGGTACATGTCCGCTTAATGAGGAAGCAGTTTTGACAATTCAGCTGTCTTTGATGAAACCAGACTTCTGCTGGGTATCGTGGTTCGCGCTGGTAATTCCAGCACTTGGGAGGTCAGTGCAGGGGTATCTCTGTGTGTTTGAGGCAAACCAGAATTACACAATGAGACCCTGTCAAAAAAAAAAAAAATTTACATATATATACATATATATATATATATATATATATATACTTATATTTATATTTTTATATATGGCACACCTGTAGTCCCAACACAATGGGAGGAGGTGAGTTTGAGCCCATCTTGGTCAATTTTGCAGCTTAGATCCTGTATCAGAAAAGGGGTCAGAAAAAATAAATAAATAAATGGGGGGGTCAGATGGAGATGTAGCTCAGTGTAAAACCCTGGTTCATTTCCAATACCACCAAAAAATATGAAGTGTATGCGGAGTATAGTGCAGAGTTCCCTCTCATCCCAGCTATTTGAATGGCTGAGGCAGAAAGATCCTGACTTTAGAGGCCAGCCCAAGAAACATAGATATGTGAGGAATCTCAGATGCACATTAGTAATTATTAATTACTAATTGATTTTAAATTTTAATTGGTTTATTGATTTTAAAGTTTTGTTTTCATAGAAACACATCAAAATAAACTGGTAAAGTGGCGTACACCTGTAATCCCAGTGTTTAGGAGGCTGAGGTGGATCACCATGAGTTTGAGCCCAGCCTGTGACTGCGTACTGAGACCCTGCTCAAAACATTTTCAGGTTTTCTAGGCAGAAAAACAGCAGGAAGGTGCTAGGTTCGGACTGGGACAGGAGGTAGCATCTCCGGGCTGATTTGCATCTCTGATTCCCACCAAGCCTTGCAGGAGAGGCAGTTGCGGAGGAATGTTCCACGCCTGCTGCTATTCCTGTCCCTCTTCGATTTCCCGCTTCTCCACACAGGGAACAGCTCTGTGCAGGCCTCTTTCCTGCCACCCTTCCTGGGAACCATCAGACTGGCCGGGAGGCCCTACAGGCTGAGTCTAAATCCCTTTTTAATTTGCAGGTGTTAGCTGTTGGGTTTCGTTGTTGTTATTTTGCTTGCAATGTAGTTCATGCTGGCCCTGCACTCATTATGTAGACCAGACTGGCATCTGACTCAAGGGAATCCTCCTGCCTCGGCTTCCCAGTAGCTGGCATTTCAGGTGAGTGCCACCATGCCCAGGCAGGGTACTGGTATTGTGACTCGGATAAGGAAATGGCTCAGACAGTTCTGCTTTAAGCCCTGCAGTGGTACTGGCTGTTTTTGTAACCAACTTTATCCAGTTGCCTGTTGTGTCCCATAGTCAAATGGGGGAGGAGGTGTAGGTCTGGTTGGGAGAGAAGCCCTGGATCCTACAGACTCCACGGGACAGAAGCCAGGCTAGGATGTTGCAGGATGAGCTCCTGGGAGCCTTAGAACCTGGACATGCCCAGGGAAGAGCTGAAATGCACATGTGGAAAATGTGTCCTCCCTGGGATTCCAGCCAGTGTGAATCCAGGCAGCCATCAGTTCACTTCCCAAATTGGCGGGAAACTTTTTTAGCAATATTTGATGATACTGAGTGTCACAAAAGGAGTATGAGTTTTTATTATTTCCAAAGAGGAGTAAGGCCGGACATGGTGGCTCATGCCTGTAATCCCAGCACTTGGGAGGCTGAGGAAGGAGGATCAGTGCGAGTTCAAGACCAGCCTGGGCTACAAAAGTGAGCTCAAGGCCAGCCTGAACTGCATAGCGAGACCCTGTCTCAAAAAGACAAAAAAAAAAAAAAAAAAAAGAGGAGTTCATGGTAAGTTTGAAGAGCCATAATGTTTAAAAATTGTTGGGACCAGTGAGATAGCTCAGCAAACTAAGCGCTTGCTTTGGCAAATCTAGGGACCAGGGTTCAATTCTGGCCCCACATGCTGCTCCAGCCCTGCCCCCGGGGTGCACTGAGTGGACTACCAAGACTGGGAGTTGTGGCAAATACCTGAAATCCCAGCACAGGGGAGGGCGAAAACAGGAGAATCACTATAAGTCTGAGCTGCATAGTGAGGCCTTGTACCAAATACATAAATGAAATAAATAAATAAAAATTAGTAGTAGTGGTAATAGAGTTGGTGGTAGAGAGTGAAACCATTTCTTTGTCCTGAGCTATGCTCTGACTTTTATCATATTTTATATTTTGATTATTTGTGTGTGTGTGTGTGTGTGTGTGTGTGTGTGTGTTTTGTATTGGGGATTGAACTCAGGACCCTGCACTTCCCAGGCAGGTGCTTATTCTACTGAGCTGTCTCACCATGTAGCCAGGCCGGCCTTGAACTCAAGGAATCCTCCTGCCTCAGCCTCCTCTAAGTGCTGAGTCCATAGGTATGTGCTACCATGTCTGAGTTTATTTATTTGGAGACTGGGTATATGTTGCCCCAGCTGGGCTGAACTTTCTGTTGGCTTACTTGGGCCTTCCAGAATGCTGGGATTACAGGTGTCTGCTATCACACTCTGCTGAGCTGTAGACTTCTTTGTTTTTTCTCAATAGAGTTTTGCCCATCCTTCCCACCTCAACTCATCTACCTGATTGAAGTAATAGTTAATATATGTACAGATTTTAGACAGAGAATCAGTGCTAGATGAATACTGAACTAGAAATACACTTACGATACATTTTCACTGGAAAAATTACAATTAGGGAGACTTGGTCTCGAAAAGGGCTGGAGATGCAGCTCAGTGCTGCAAAAATAAAAACCGACTTTGCTAACTCTTGATATTTACTCTGCAGGAGGCTGAGGCAAGAAGATCTCAAGTCTGAGGCAAGGTTCCCGGCCTGGGCAATGTAGTGAGACTCTTTCAAAATAAAGAGGGCTGGAGTCACAGCTGAGCGGTTCTGCAGGTAGTGTTGCAGAATGAAAGACTGAATGGATACGTGTTTCTGCTTTTCTGAGTGATGAGACTGTTTTGTGTTTTGGAAATGGGACTTGCTGTGTTTGCCCAGGCTGGCCTCAAACTTGCACTCTTCCAACTGCAGTCCCCTAGGCACTGGGATCACAGGCATACAGCAGCACACCTGGCCTTTCTTTATCCTATATTTCTTTTATGTTTGAGGGTTTGCCAGAAAAATAAATAGCCAGGTATGGTAGCAAAAGCCCATAGTCCTGGCCCTCGGGAAGCCGAGGCAGGAGGATTGCTATGGGTTCAAGTTCAGCTGAGTGAGTTCAAAGTTAGTTCAGAGCCAGTCTGAACTACACAGAGAGACTCTGTCTCCACATAAAAATGTAAGTAGATATAAGAAACAAAGAAACTGAAACTAGAAGTTGATAAATACAGGGTCCAGGGGCAAAAGGAACAAACTGTTGGTTTGGTTTGCTTTTGTGATCTCGGGGGGTTTAGGGCTTTTGCATTGAACTACATCCTAGGCCCCCTTAGTAAAGTTTTTTGTTCCTGTAAAACTCAGTTATTTAAAAGCTGGGCATGAGCTGGGTGTGGTGGCTCACGCCTGTAATCCCAGCACTCTGGGAGGCTGAGGCAGGAGGATTGGTGCAAGTTTAGACCAGCCTGGGCTATAAAAGTGAGCTCAAGGCCAGCCTCAACTGCATAGCAAGACCCTGTCTCAAAAAGACCAAAAAAATAAAAATAAAAAACAAAAGCTGAGCATGGTGACTCATTCCTATAACATCAGCACTCCAGGAGTCTGAGGCAGGAAGACCACCAGTTCTAGCCCAGCATAAGCCATAGAATAACTTAGATCCTGCCTCAGAATAAATGAAAAAGGTCTGGGGGTATAGCTCAGTGTGAAGGCCCTGGGTTCCAGCTCCAGCACTGCACAAAAGAAAAGATCAGTTGTAGATGTCTGCCATGAAGCGGGTAGAGAGAAAAGAAGGGGATCGTGAAATAAAACAGCCCCCGGAAGTGCGAGGAAGCTGTTCCCACTGTTGGCTGCCCTGGGTACCCCACCGCCTCACAGCGCGCACCTGGGCCTCACAGATTGGTGAAATCAACGAATGGTCCATGCTTGTAAGTCTTTGTCACGTAGGCCCAGGTGCCAGGCTGTACCTGGGTAGCAGTGGACAAACGGACCCAGGACCTGCCTGCAGGGGGCTTGCTGTCCTTGCTCACCTAACCCACCCCATCATCCCATGTGCCTCCAGGGCCTGCCTGCAACATTGAGGAAGGCATCAAGACCCCAGCCAGTTAACCTAGCCAGTTAGGGCTCAGCTCCAATCAGCATTTTCTAATTTGAGTTGTTTATGACTTCCCCAGAGGTGGGATTTGCCTGCCCACAAGGCAGGGCCAGTCAGGGAGACCTCCCTGTGGGTGGGGGTGGGAGGGACCACAGCCAGCTCCCTGGCTGGGCACATCTCTGGCACCAATAAGGTTGCGTGTGTCCTTTCCTTCTGAGACCAGGTCTCCAAAAAAGTAAAATGAAGATACCCAAACTTACACTTGAAAGCCTAAGAACTCCAATTGCTTTACAAGAAACTACCTATACTTCCGTCTGTGTGTCCTGACTGAAAGGCTTACTAATGGCACAAAAAGTGGAGAATTCCTCATGGAGTGTGGACTGGGCACACTGGGGTCACAGGCTGTGTCACTAGGACTGATTGCTGAGTGTGTTGAATTCCAAAGGCTGAGTCAGTAGAGGACCCAGGGCTGCATCTTAAAGGAAGAGTGGACAAAGGCGGGTGTGGTACACTGGGGAGAGGCAATTTGACGTGACAGCCTGGGCACTGCCTGTACTGTAACTGAGGCCAGCTTTCTTGAGACAGCCCTGAGGGCCGCAGCAGGACTCGCCATTGGTCCTGATCATTCTTTTAAAAATGCCACTACTGAGGCTGTGGAGCTAGCTCAATGGTCTAAGCGCCTCCCTGGCAAGTGTGAGGCCCTGAGTTCATTCCCCGGCACCGCATGCCATGCCACCCTGGAACCCTGGGTGCACCACACCAGCCCTGAAACAGTGTGGTGGCTCACACCTGGAATCCCAGCACTGGGGAGGCTGAGATAAGAGGTATCACTGAATCTGAGCTGTGCAGTGAGACCCTGTACCAAATAAATAAATACATAACTATGCCACTACTGGACATGGCTCAGCAAAGCATTCACGTAACGTTCAGCCACAGGTTTGGGAGACTGAGTCTTAGACACTTGGGATGGGGGACTGTCAGAAATGCACAACTTGGGGCCCGGTCGGATGGCTCAGTGGTCTAAAGCGGCTGCTTGGGGAAGCTTGGATGGCTTCAGGGACCACGGTTTGATCCCCGGCACCACATGCTGCGCCAGCCCTGCCTTCGGGGCGGGCTGAGCCAGCCATAAAAATGAGTGAATAAACAAAGGTTCTGAAACGAGGGGGAAAAATAAATAAATAAATAAATAAATGAAATATAAAATTCTAAAAAAAAAAAAAATACACAACTGGACACAGGACCTCGGGAGCTGTTTCAGGAAGCAGGGCCCTGATGGTTCAGCTTCAGCGCTGTTCTGTGAATCTGCGTAGGGCTTCACGCTTTTTTTTTTTTTTTTGAGACAGGGTCTCACTGTGCAGTTGAGGCTGGCCTTGAGCTCACTTTTGTAGCCCAGGCTGGTCTCACAACAATCCTGCCTCAGCCTCCCAAGTGCTGGGATTACAGGCGTGAGCCACCACGCCCGGCTATAGGGCTTCACGCTTTGGAGTAAGAAATACCAGATCTTGAAGGTCAGGGAGCATGATGGATGCTTAGAGGAGGCAGAAGCAGGGATAAGGGCCAGGCCCAGGTTTTGCTTCCTAGACCTAATTAGTCACATTCTCCATTTGTCATCCTCACATCCAGTTAGAGATTAGAAGGTTAAACCGACCTATTCAAACACAGGAAACATAAGTCACTAGTTTTGTGACTCTAATACTCTGTCGTTTTGGGTTTTTGCATTTATGGGATACTGTTTTTGAAGACAGTATCATGACATAGTGGAGGCTGGCCTTGAACTCACAGCAGTGCTGCCTCAGCTTCAGTTGGAATGACAGGTGTGGTACTTTGTACATATGCATATGTGGAATATTTGTTAAAGGAAAGGATGGATGGATAAATGAATGAGTGAATGAATTCTCTTAGGCCCTGAGTCTTGCTAGTTCCGACTCTCCTCTTAAGCACTTCAGGGAGAAGACATGGAGTAACAGGAGATGAGCCCAGGGCCAGGGAAATAGCTCAGTAGAATACGCACTTGTCTAGCAAGCATGGTGTCCTGAGTTCAATCCCGGGTACCACAAAAAAAAGGAGGGAGAGATAAGCCCAGGAGTCACCTGAGTTTGGTCCCAGCTTTGCCACGTGCTATCCACATGACCCTAGGCAAGTTACCCAACATCTCCCAGCCTCAGCTTCCTTCTCTGTGAAAGGGACCCCAATAAAACCTGCCTGGCAATGTCGCTGTGAAAATCAAGGACAAACTGCAAGGCCCTAGCGAGTGGTAGTTCTCGGTAAATGGAGCTGTCTCGGTTCCTGGACAGGCAGACTGGCCCAGGGGCTAACTCTGGCCCTTGCTAAGCTTTTTTGTAAATTTTTTTGGAACACAGCCATACTTGTCAGTTACACATTCTACGGCTGCTTCAGCACAACAACAGCATGGTAGTTATCACAGGATCTACATGGTATGTAAAGCTTTAATCAATTAATTTTTGAGGCAGAGTCTCTTATGCAGTTCATGCTGCCCTCAAGCTCATTTTGTAACCCAGGCTGGTCTTGAACTGACAACAATCCTTGTAGCTCAGCCTTCTAAGTGCTGGGATTACAGGTGTGTATCACCATGCCCAGTTTTCCCCCATCCCCCATACTGGGGCTTGAACTCAGCACCCTGCTCTTGCCAGGCAAGCACTTATTCTACTGAGCTATCTCCCTGTCCTGTACTTTTTTTTTTTTTTTTTTTTTTTTTTTT
>PVJA010047264.1:0-14715 GCA_004027025.1 Myocastor coypus
ATTAAAATTTATGTTAAAAATGTAATTATCTATACTACGTAACTATATATATTTGCCCCCTTGCTTCTATCCTTCATTCCTCCATCCCCATTTCTCTTCCTTTTTGAAATTTCTTTCCATTTTACAATATCCATTTTACATTTTAGATCTGATTTGCTGTTCAAGTTTCTCACACTAGAGAGACAATACTGTGTTTACACATACATGTCTACTTTATTTCTCTGATGAGTATGGCATTCAGTTGTATCCAAAAGTCTCCAGTTTATCCTTCCTACACATAGTTTGGAGTAATTACTAAACTTCTTTACTTTTAATTAGCTTTTATGATCTGTGACAATTTATATTTAATTGATATTTTCTGAGCAACTTCTTATTTGTTATTTATTTTAGCATTTTTTTCTTCCTCAATATTATGCACATAGATTTACACTGTGATCTAACATTTTGTGCTGCAATAGAGAAATCTGATTTTCTTCCTTGGCTATCATGATTAACTTTATCTGATATATTCAATTACTACAGTCTATTATAATTTGTTTTACTATATGCTATTTTTATTTTTAATACATTTTATTAATTGTAATGAAAAAACAATGGGACAGTTTCAAAACAGGTTAGTAGGACAATTACAACAATTAATACATTGCATATTGCCGTCTTCATAGTAGTTGTTCAGAGTACAAGATGTAGACATAGTATCTTTTCTAAACACTAGTAGTACAAATCTTTCTTCTCATTGAACTCAGAGAAAGTAGCTGTATATATAGTCTAATATGTGTGCTGTTTTTTGAATTTTTGAAAAATGTCATACATTTGTTTCCTTTAAGACTTGGGCAGTTTTTCCCTAGCATAAATTTTGCACTTGACCCCTTACAAATGGAATTTAATTTAGTTAGGTTGGTTTTGGTTCTTTTATAATTCTTTCATCTTGTTTATATTATTTTTCATATTTCTATTTACTTTTTGATCCATCATATTGGCATTTCATCTCATACTATATAGTATATTATCTTTACTGGGTTTTACTTCTGTTTTATTCAAATCAATTTCTTTTATATTCTAAATGATGATACCAAAGAGTTCCTCGAAATTTTCTTTTTCATATTCTCATGTAACATCTTCTGATTCTTTGGTATCTAAGCCTTTTGAATGTTGTATTAGCCAGAATTCTCCAGAGAAATAAAATCAATGTGTGCGTGTGTGTGTGTGTGTATGGTGTTTGTAAAGAGATTGATTATAAGGAAGTGGCTTATGTAATTATGGAGTCTGTGTAATTCTTGGAGTTGATATTGGCAGTCTAGAGGCAAAAAAACACCAGTATATAGTTCCATGTTAAGTCTAAGACCTGAGAACAAGAGGATCCCGTGTATAACTTCCAGTGTGAAGAGTTGCAGGCTCAAGACTCAAGAAGATCCAGTGATTCAGTTATGTCCAAAGGCCAGCAAAGTTTGATGTTTTTCATCTTGAAGCAATCAAGCAAGAAAAGTTCCATCTTATAGATGGGCTTACCTTTTGTTCTTTCAGGCCTTCATTGATTGAGTGAGGCCCATTTAGGGAGAGCCATCTAATTTAGTCAAGTCTACTAATTCAGGTATTAATCTCAACCATAAATGTCCTCACAGGCATTCAGAATAATATTGGACCAAATATCTGAGCAATTTGTGGCTCAGGAAAATTGACATAAAATTAACTGTTCCAGATGTATCCTTTCTCTTGTTTAGCACAGGTTTTTCATGTTTCATATACTAACATTTTACTCCCCTTCTTGCTTACGCTCAGACATGACAAAATCTATATAGGCTATGTATTTGTCCATAAATGAGTTGAATAGACATTCATTACTCTCCCCCCATTTCATGATAATCTCATCTGTTCTATGCATAGCTACTCCTCTCTTATGTAGTTCCTATTTCTGTTGGCTTTTACATATATGTCAGTTAGTTACCAGTAGCTACAAATAACCAACTTCAAATGGTTTAAACACAGAACACTAATTTTGTCATGTTATAAGAACTCCAGAAATGATATCAGCTCAGAGAATGAGGAAGGTCAATGCTGAGACCTTTATTATTCTCTTGTTCTACTATAATTTTTGCTGTCACATCCAAGACAGGATGAAGGAGAAAGTATAAAGAAGAAATAGTAAAAGAGTTTCTGCATACATTACTGTGTACATTTCAAGTCATTCAAATACTGTATCTACTGAGAATTTGAATTTTTCTAACTATACATTGCTGCCGGGGAGATAGCTCCGTAGAATAAGTGCTTGCCTGGCTAGCACAAGGGCCTGAATTCAATCCCAGTACTGCAAAAGATAACAAAGGATAGCTGACTATACATTGCTGTGGACTAGTATTTTTGAGATTAAAAAAGAATACACACAGTAAGTAACCAACATGCTCTGAAAAGTAAGTTCTTGTTTTAGTACAAATGTTACCTTTTTCTTATCACCATTGTCTGGTACTCTAAAATGACCCTGGGAATGTTGAACAAATATAAATCATACATTTTTAGCATGTCCTCTTACAAAGATTCTTTACTTCATTGTGTTTTCTAGAAAAACTATTGCTGGGGGTACTATATCTCTGCAATAATGTCCATTCTGGCAGATTTTTCACCTTTTATGTCTGTTTAAAAAGGAAAGAAGCTGTCACCTTTCGCACACACCTATAAGCCCTGCATGTGGGAAATTGAGGCAGTAGAATTTTAATTTCCAGCCTAGCTTAGCCAATTTAACAACTAGGCAGAACCCTGACGCAAAGTAAAGCTGGGCCAGAAATATAGCTAAGTGTGAAAATACTATATTCAGCCTTCGACTCCTTAGAAAAATTGAATGGTGAGTAATACTCAGTAGACTTCAATTATATGAATAATGACTTCTAATTTAATGGCTAAGAGTAGCAAAGCCATTAGTTTCTGTTTTACTTTGAGAATACAGGATAGATAGTAAGAGGATTTTGTAAGTATGCTGTTGTCGTATATTCTAAAATCAAGATAGATTTCTCAGTATAGTTTCTGCCTTCTTAGTATCATTTATCACTTTATCTCAGGTCTTTTTCAACCTTTATTTTAAAATTTTTTTACTGTTCTTTTTCTGAGGCTTTCCTATGAGTTTCCTATCAGGTTGGGGAATGGGAAACATACTATTTGGAAGGACTGTTAGCCAGACAATTTTTTTTTTTTCTGTAAGTATTTAATGGCCATTTGGTTTTATTACCTTGTAATAAGTTCTTTGATAGAGAGTTCCTTAATTAACAAGGCAGTCCTTCAGGTTTCCTCTTCTCTAATTGTTAACATATTTTGGTGCTTTCCCACAGATACACTGTGGTGAAAAGTTTGCTCTTTTACAACTCCTTTTATGGCGATTCAGAAGGGGTGAAGAAGGTGGAGAACATGCAGAACTGTTTCCCTAGATACCAATGTTTGACGTATTTCCCTTCCCAAATTATGCAAAATATTCATGTTTTATATTCTATATTCCACAACATTAATTCAAAGTAGATTTCTAGATGTATAAAAGTTGATGAATGAGAGTAGCTCATGTTATAATTTTATATTGAATATTCCTATGATGATTTTTCTAGAAATTTAGAATTTTTAATTCTGCTTGGGATACTCTACACTCTCACTTTAAATTTCATTTAAACTCTGGGCAGTTACTTTTTAAAAGACAGGGTATTTTATAATCAATTAGCTATTATTTCATTGAGACTGTCCTGTGTTTTACACTGTAAAGGACTAAATGGAACACTAATTATTTACTGCTCAGTCTGTATGAGGGTAGTATTATTATCTATGTTTATTAAGGAGTCTAACCAAAGTAAATAATGTCCTAAAGGTCAAATAAATGAAAATGTCCAAATTTTCAGGCTCCATTTTTATCATTTCCTTTCTAGTCTTTTTACTACCTTGTCCCATAAAATGTACATGATAGCTTAGGTATTGTTTTGCCATAGTAAGATTAATTAAAAGAGCTAATTATATTCTTGTATATAAAATCTTATATGATTTTCCTTAGAGAAACCTAAGGTTTTAAATATTCTGAAGTGAATCATTTGCTACTGGCAGAGAATAATGAACTGAAGTGCCTACAGGATACTTTAGCTTAAAAAGTGAAAAAAAAATTTTTTTAAAGAACCTTCAAACTAATGAGGTGTTTGGAAGGAGAGATGCCCTTATTCAGGGTATTAGCCAGTTAGGAACTGAGTAATAAGTGGTACATGGAAGTTAAAAGGGTCTGGCTAGCAGACAGTCAGGCGTCTGTACCATTGTGTTTTGTAAACTTTCTCCTATGGCTGTGGTGTGTATTTTCCAGGCTCACTTAATTTTTTTATGAGGTTTATAAAGGTCTTGAATAAACAATTGCAATTATACAGGTTTTCCTGGAAGCTTTGGTTAGTATTTCAATATGCTCTGCTTTGTCACATTATTAAATAGCTTATTGGAAAGTTTGAAATAGGGGGATTCTTTTCTTTTTGTTGTTGTAGTTAAATATCAAAATTGGATTTAGTTCATTCTTTTTAACTTTGTATCACTGGAGAACACCCTTGAACTGGGGATCTGGCATCTGGAAGGCCTCCACTTAAAATGCACTTCAAATGAAATTACAGTTTAGAGGGTGTGTCTTAAAAATGAGCCATGATTTTAAATGTATATAGTAAGAGAGAACTGGAAAAAGGACAAGAGGAATTGGGTACGGTCAGAGAACAAGAACTAATAGAGCTTTGGAGATTACCTCATTGTGACGTTTTACTCATTAATATTTGAATCAGATTCATTGGCATCTTGGTTGTAGTTTGGTGAATGTCAAATGTGGCAAAAAAAGTGAATACCTTGAAAGACATTTCTGTGGTAATGAGATGACTATGAAATTGGCTTGTAACCTGAACAGGAGGTAAAGAAAGAGAAATGTTTATTTTTCATTATGAGAATTTCTCATTCTATGGCATTTTTAAATAATGCTAGCTGTGTTATTTGTTGATCATTTTATATTCTATTTCCTTTTCTTATCAGCAACCATACCCATGTTGTAGCTTCTTGTTACATAACAGGGATATCCAGCAGGGACCTTTACTTTTATGAGGACTTCTGTAACTATTTTGGCCTTGTAACTTTTCCTCTATAGTTATAGGCTTTAGAATCTATTCTGCTCTATTTAGCACTTGATTGCCTATTTTCCTTGATTTGCTTCAGAAAAACAAGTACTCAGCCACCTTTTTTTTTACAAAGAATTATTGGTTTTAAAATAAGAAATCATAACTTTATAAGAAATCAACATTATCCCGGCATGGTGGCCCACACTTGTAATCCCAGCATTTGGAAGGCTGAGGCAGGAGAATTATTCAGAATTAGAGACCAGCCTGGGCTGTAAATTGAGCTCAAGGCCAGCATGAAATGCATAACGAGACTATCTCTTAAAGACTAAAGAAAAAAAAAAGTAAAACATCATGCTGTTTTGCACATATAAAATACATTTTGAGCACATACACTCAATGTCTTCCATTTATTTTCCATTTTTAGGATCATAGGAATAAAAATTGTAAGTGTCTTAGGATATTAACTGAGTATTTGATATGCTACATAGGATTTATTTAACTATTAAGACTGTAACTTTGCAGTCAGTGAAACTGAGATCACAGTTAATGTCAGTGTTATGGTTTGTGTCTTGTCTTCCCAAAGCCTCTTGTCATGGAGTGGCTTCTAGAGATAACTTTTGATCTAATGCAGGAATTATTGGTGTGAGTGCTATCCCTGCCCTAGGATGGGTAATCTGCATTACAGTGTAAGGAGGGGAGAGAGCCTTGCTAGAAGCTATTGGTGCTTCCCCACTCTTTGCTTTTTACTGTTTTCCAATGCCATAAAAGGCTGCCCTCTGCCACTCTGCTTTGGAGCCAGGGGAGTATGAACTGAAAACTCCACTAACTGCGAGCTAAATAAACCTTTCATTCCTCAATTTTGAGTGTGAGGTATTTATCCCAGCATCATGAGAGTGAGTGCTATATAGTCTCTAGGATATAGTTTCATTTTCATTAAGCCATATGTGCTATAATGGTTGATAGATTATATCAATTTAAGAAGTCTATGAGTATAACTAAGTAAACCAGCAGTTGTACATCCTAGAGCATAGAAGACAAGACTTAGGCGGGCTATTTATGTTTTAGGATGTTGTAATGGTTGATTCCTTATGCCAGTTTGAGAAGTTTAAAAGTTTAAGTGATTCTGCAGGGGTCCAGGATCCTTACTTTGTAAATATCCTCAGCCTGAGATGGAAAAAAGAGAAGGAAACTGAGATAGTATGAGTAGTACCCTGGAGATAGCCTCCTTACAATATAAAGGAGGAAAAGAGACTTGCTCTTCCCCCTTTGTTCTTGTTGCTTTTGCTGTCTTCTTTTCTCATGAGTTGTTTTCCCTCTGCCATGTTTCCCTGTTTTGGATCTACCTGATTAGACTGAAACCTGTACAAACTATGAGCAAATAAATCTTTTCTTCTTTAATGTTAGCCATCAGATTTTTGTTTTAGCAACAAGAGAATAGTAACTAAGACATATGCCTAATTTTTAAATTTAATTTTATGTATCTTTTCTATTCTGAGATACTTGTTTTGTTCCATGGCAATAGAAGTTTTTTTTTTTTTTTAAAGTGGCATTAGTTTTGTTGTTGAATATACATATGTCACTGATGCCATTCTTTTTTTTCATTTGTTGTAAATTTTGTTTAGAGACACATAGGCATGCATTTTTAATAAAGCAGAAATGGTTGCCACTGTGATAGTGTAATTTGCTACTGACTCATCCCAAATTATGGGCCAGGGAGGAATTCTTTAAACAACTGTGTCAGTTTTTTTATTTTCCCCCAGTTTTGTGCAAATTGGTATAATACAAATTATTTTAGGGTCAGATATGTAGAGTTATTAAGAGTTTTAGCCTATTTTCTTAATTGACCATGCAACTTGAGAAAATACAAGTATTGTCTATTAAGAGATCAATATTTGAGATGTTAATATTAACCGGACCTTAGGACCCAGGACAAGAAAGAAGAGAGCTACAAAGAAGACCACTCCCTAAAATGCTAATATTAAATTCTCCTTTGATCCTTGGCCGTTGTGTGTGCATCATATGCCTAGTACACACACTGGGGTATTAGAGGACAGCTACTAAATACAGTGTATTGAGAATTACACCACAGACCTAGTAAACACCATGGCATTTAAACAGCAGCAGGACTGCACACAGGTATTCCTGACAAAATCACAATAAACACAAATGTAACACATGCCCACTATAATAAAATATAGAAACAAGCCTAAGAAAATCAAATGATCCACTAATTTATTGCCTGTTAGGACAAAACTCAAGTTCCTGTTAAGCCTAATAAATTAATGTGGAGAATCTAAATCATTTGGTCTCTAATGTATGACATACAAAGCAACAATTTCTAGCATGCTGATAAAGAGAAAAAACAAAAAACCAAAATGAATTGTTCCACTAGTCAGCACATGCAGGTCATAAGATGATCCTAGTTATGTTCAACAAAATACATTAAAATATCTTATTTGAACAGAAATTAAGATTGAAATGCATATCCTAGAATAGCAGTACAAATATGTGACTTAGAACTTATATGAATTGTTAAAAATTGCATTAAATAGGTTTAATAACAGACTCAACAAAGTATAAGTAAAAATTAGTGAACCCAAAGAGCCACAAAGCTGTAACCTTCACTGAGAAAAAAGAATATATTTTTAAAAAATTTAAGAATAAAGTGAGAGTATATAATATAGATGAAATACAGTTTCAAAGGCTAAAATTTATTTTCAAAATAAATTTTGAAATTTTCAGTTTACAGTGGAATTGCTTCCCAATAAAGTTGTCATAAGTTAAATATTGTGAATTGAAATGTGTTTAGGATACATAATTTGCCAATTGACATAGCTTAGCAACACAGAAATTCTAGAATATTATTCCTTGATGCTCGTTATCACATGGCTGCCTGGCAGATTTGGCTTTTTGATACTTGCCAGTATCATGAAAGAATCTCATTCCACATATTGCTTGCCCTAGAAAAGAACAAGGTATAAGTTCCACTGGATATATATTGATTTCACAGCATCTTAGTGTTTAAAATCTGAAGTGATATGACATCCCAAGCAGACTGTCAGGGTCTGTTTGTACTTGATGTGTCAGAAGGAGAGAAGGGAAAGACAATGGTACAAAAACAGTAGTAGGAAGTAGCAAGATGATTTTGTAATAGAAAATGGGAGATGGAGATAGAGGAGTGGAGGAGAAGGAAAAGGGATAGGAAAACTGAGAGAGTTGAAGGGGGAGAAAATCAAATAGAGCTTTTGTAAGTGGAAAGGTGAGCAGCAGGTTGAAGAGTGGGGAAGGTTGGGAGAGGTAAGGATGAAAAACATAAGATGTATTATGTATATGTGTACTAATCCCCAAATAAATGTAATCATTATGAATTGCTAATGTGTGCTAATAAAAAATGCTTGAAATTTTTCATACTTGAGGAAACACATTATTCAGAAATTCTGGAAGCTCATTAAGCTCACACAGGATAAATAGGTTGCATTTAGGTATATATTGATTAGATTACTGATAGCAAATATAAAGAAAAAGCTTAAAAGTAGCTAGACAATACACACACACATTTATGTGAAAAAAATGTAAGAATGTAAAACTTTCCATAGAAGTAGCAGAGGCCAGGATGCAGTGTAATGAAACTTATAAAATTATAGAAAGAAGACTTCCAGCGTTTATAGTACAAAATGACTGCATTCATCATAGGGAGATGGTACGTGAACACGACACATTTTTATTTTTTTTTTTTTATCATTGTCTACTTCTCTTCCTTTCTTCTGTGTCTTAGTCCCCTTTCCTATTGCCAAAGATCTCCCTATTTTCTACTTTTTAAAGTTTTGCTCTTCAACTTATCTATATTTTAGGTCTCCTATAAAAGAAATCATGTGACAGTTAAGATTGTATGTCTTATTTATTTCACTAAAGACTATATATTACAGTGATTCCTGCACACCCTTATTTATAGCAGTACAACCTACAATAACTAAATCTTAGAAGAAATGGATTATGTGTCCATCAACAGATGAATAGGTAAAGAAAATTTGTAATAAGTCAGATGCACCAGAAGACCTTAATGTTAAATGAAATAAGTACACAGGCTTCAATATTGCTTGTTTTTCCTCATTTTTTATTTAGTGAAGCCCTCCTATCATACAGTTTAACCATGCCATCAATTAATAGCCCCGTTTCTCCTTCCCTCCCCCTTTTCTTCCTCCCTCCCTCCCTCCCTCCTTTTCTCCCTCCCTTTCTTCCTCCCCGCCTCTTTTTAGTGTATTTGGTACATGGTTTACAGGTTCTACAGGCACTACGAAGACTGTACTCATAGTGATTGTCCAGTTTTCAGCCTCCCAAGCACTGGGATTATAGGTGCATGCCACCACAGTCTCAATCACCCTCTCAGTGCGTTCTGGTGGTGGGGTTGGCATGGCATGCCAGGGATCAAACCTAGCAGCTGTGCTCAAACTAAATAGTACATTCTTTCCTGGAGTGTTTCAACCATTAATATCTTTAGACTTTCTTTTCTTTATTTGCCAGGAAGCATTTATTAGTGAAATGTTTATTTATCTACAATAGCTAAGTCTTTTTTGGGGGGGGATCTTTTTGAGACAGGGTCTCACTATGCAGTTCAGGCTGGCCTTAAGCTCACTTTTGTAGCCCAGGCTGGTCTCAAACTCACATTGATCCTCCTGCCTCATCCTCCCAAGTGCTGAGATTACAGGTGTGCGCCACCATGCCCAGCAATAATAGCTAAGTCTTAATGAATGAACATCCATATGGACTTGGCTGAGGCAACATTGTAAGTTCATGTTCAGCCTGGGCATCTGTGCAACTTGGTGAAAATTTGATTTAAATAGATTGTCTTAAATAAAAAATTAAAAAGTGGCTCAGTGCAAAGCCACTTAGGCTCAATTCCTAGCGCCACATAGAAAGAAAGAAAGAAAGAAAGAAAGAAAGAAAGAAAAGAGAAATATTTTTCAACAGTATTATAAATCTTCCTAAGATATTGCATGGGTTGTAGGGTAATTTACTTATGGAAGATAGGTTTTTAAATTTTTATTTATAAGTTGATAGGCACTTGTAACAGATAGATGCTCCATCTTTTGATTATTCACTGTCTTGGAGGTAAAGGAACAGAAAAGACAAAGTTCAGTCAAATTTGACAAAACAAAATACTTGGTAAGGATTTTTTTTTCCTCTCCTCATCATAGGAAAGCATCAAAAGAATGCTTAGCTCACAGTAGATAATTGGATTTGACTCAAACCAGAGTTCTTGTCAACCTGCTGGGAGCAGAGCTTATGTTCCAGGTCATCAAAGATATTATAAATGACTCCAAGTGGCCAAAGTGAAATTTATTTTAGTAATCAAGGTATATTTAATAACATTTTTGATGAGTATAGTAGGAAAATTATTTGTGTTCCTGGTAAATTATTATACATATTATAATCCTTTTTTTTGTCATGAAGAGTTTAAGTTGTGCTTTGGAAGATTCAGAAGGTATTACAGGTATTTCCATTATTTCTCATAGAAAAAAAAGTTTTTTGAGATACAACCAGCTCTTGTTAAATAATGATTTGTAAGGCCAGTGTCTGCTGTAATTTTGGTTTGGCTAAGAAATATCAAATATTACCTTCCTTTTTTTCAAAAGAGAATGATATGTGCTAGACAAAGTTAGGTATCAACTGTACACCTACTTTCCCCAGTCTTGATTGTACTTCAGTTAAGTATACCAAAAGAAAAAGATCCAAAGCCTAATTCCTTAAAAATAATGCATTTGTTTTTGGTAAATATGCTTTCTAATGAAGTATAACATATGTAGAAGAGTAAATAAATTATGTATAAATCAGGGTGCAAGTTCACAAATGAAACATTCTGTTAAAGCAGTAGCCAGGGAAGCAAACCCTGTTTGTTATCATTCTTTCTAAAATGTGGAAGGGATTTTAAGGATAAATTTATATCTTTAGGATTGTTATTCTTTCTGTTTTGAAATTTTATTCAAAGTGAATTACACAATATATCCGATTACATACCTGATTTCTTTCGCTCAAAATTATTTAAGAAATGTTCACATTGTTGCATGTGGCACAAGTTTGTTTATTCTTTTAATTGACAAGTAAAAGTTGCATATATTTATGACATATATGATACCTGAAGCTGGGCTTGGTGGCACATGCCTATAATTCCAGAATTTGGCAGGCTGAAGCAGGAGAATTATTGCAAGTTTTAGGTCAGCCTGGGTTCCAAAGTGAGCTCAATGCCAGCCTGAAATGTACAGCGAGAGGACAAAACAAAGGGATATCTAGATCTAGATCTAGATAGTAGAACAGCTAAATCAATCCATTTAATTCATTGTTAGATACTTATTATTTACATTCAACAGTTTTCAAGTGTACAGTATAATGTTCAATAGTTTTCTGAGGCATATATATATACCATATTTTCATATATTCTTCCATTGATTGCATAGCTTAGTTATTATGATGAATGTTTTGATGGACATCAGAGTGCAGGTATTCTGTTCACATATTATTTCATGTCCTCTAGATGTATCCCCTATAATGGGATACTGTGTCATATGGTAGTTATACTTTTAAATTTTTGAGATACCTCCACAGCATTTTTCATATTGTCTATAGCAATGACAGTGAACCTTTTAGATCTCTCATTGGTAATGAACAGCCAGCTACAGGATATGTGTCATAGTTTTGTCCTCACTGCTTTATATTAGTTTGCATTCATGCCTACTATATACAAGTATTCCCTTATTTGCACATCATTACCAACACTTATTTTATCCTTTGTGATATTCTGTATTCTGATTTTGATAATTATAAGGTTGTATTTCAGTGTGGGTTAATTTGAACTGCTGCAGTGATTAGTGATTTTGAGCATCATTTTATTTTTATGTATGCCAATTTCTTGTATGTATTCCTTTTTAAAAAATGTATTTGGTACGTACAGAGAAAACATTCTCTTGGGCTTTCACAGAGAACAAACTGGTCAAGCAATAGCCATGACTCATCCAGAAGGCTGACACTGACAACAGTTCTACAAAGCACTGTACATGATTCCAAAGTAAATCCTGAGGGGATTTGAGTGACCTTGGGAGATACAAAAACTGCATGTTTTGTTATACAGGTCTTGCTTTAATCTCCCCTTACCCACCCAGCAGAAAAGTTTAAACATGACCCATAAAACATAAAGGTAGTTTAGTATGCTGAGCTGTAAAAGGCTCAAATCAATAGCTTCCAACAGTGCCAGTTTCACCAGTAGCCCACTGCAATTATGGAACATTTGACTTTATATAGAACTACCTTCTCTCAGATCAAAGAGAAGAAATCTATTGTACTAATAACCGTTAGAAAATTTATCATATCTACACCCTGTGCTCTGTATAACTACAATAAGGACAATAATATGTATTGTATCAGTTATTGAGAATGTACTATGAACAGGTTTTGAAACTGTCACATTGTAATTCCTTATTAAAAGTAATAAATAAATAAATAGCTTAAATATTCCAGTTTTTTAAAGAAATGTATTTGGTACAAGGTCTCACTACACAGCTCAGACTCATAGTAGTCCTCCTATTTTCAGCCTTCCCAGTGCTAGGATTACATGTGTGCACCACCATGTTGGATCTTGTTGTCCCACTCAAGATATGTCTGCTTGGGTCTTTCATCCATTTTTAGTTGAGTTAAATTGAGTTTAATACCTTATCAGATTTATCATTTGAAAGCATTCCTGCACTCTGAAGTTTTTCTTTTCACTCTATTGTCATCTTTTCTGTGCAGGAGCTTTTTATTTTTGAAATAATCACATTTGTCTATTTTCCTTTTCTTTGTCTCTGTTTTTGTGGTCATATCTAAAATATCATTACCTTTGTCAGTGTCACAAATTTAATTGGCCAGAATTCTGTTGAAAATTTTGTATACATGTTCTTTTTCATGGTATCATTGTCTGCCTTTGGTATCTTGGAGTAATGCTGACCTGGAACTGTAGAAACTGTCTCATCCTCTTCAATTTTTTGGAAGTATTTGGGAAAGATTGATATTAGTTCTTTAAATGATCAATAGAATTCACTTGGAAAGACATTGTTTCTGAATATATCCTGGTAGTAATTTTCAAGTACCTAATAGTCTTTTCTAAGGAAAGGAAGAAAAGTGATTAAGGAGGTCACATAGGAACTTAAATTATATTTTCAATGTTTAGCAAATATGTTGGTATTAATCATGTGACTGTGTATGTTTCTTATGCATAAAATAATTTATAAGTTCAGAACAAGGAATCATTGACAAATTTGAGAACCCATACTTTTAAAAACATGTCTCATTCTGTCTTTCAGAATAGATGACAAGTAATATATAAATAAAACTGGTATTGTATCTGGGAAAAAAGGATATATGTCTAATGGTGTGTAATTTATTCTTGGGAATAAGATTTAATTCAAACTGTAAGTGTAAGTGCTTTGACCCCTTTAACAAAGATAATGAAACATTAATTTTTAAATCCATAAAATTGATTAAAACTTAATATATTTCTTGTTTTAAAAAGAAAAAAAGTACACGTGCATGTCTGCAATGGTGGTACTTGCAATAACCCCAGTGTTTGGGAAGCTGAAGCAGGATTGCTAGTGGGTACAAGGCCAGTGCAAGCTATTGTTTTTTCTTCCATTCCCTCTGTATCTTGGTCCTCTTCCATTTTGCAAAAGATCTCGCTATTTTCTGCTTTTTTATTGTGTTTTTTAATGTATCTATATTTCAGGTGTTCTATAAGAGAAATCACGTAAAGCTTAAGTTTGTATGTCTGATTTATTTCACTAAAGACATATACATTATATATACATATAAAATGTGCTAAAAACATTTAGTGAGGTCCTGTTTTAAAATTTTAAAAAAATTATTTTTATGTAACTTCGCCATTCTAAATCATAAAGCACTAAATATTAATTTCTACATAGATTAGATATTATTTTCATTTATTTGCTTTTATTTTCCATCTTTTATGAATACATATTCATCATGCATATTGATTACATTCCTTATAGGGAATTTTGTAGTGTATATAATATATTTTGATTGCTCTTTTTCTTCTTTTTAGTCTTCCCTCATTTGCAAACTCTTTGTTTGCATTTTTCCCTATATTTCTTTACATTCTTTTTTTTTCCTTTTCCCTTCCTTGCCCCCCCCTCCCTTTTTTTGTGGCTGCCTTACTTAGTATGCTTTGAGGGCAGGGCTGGTGCAGCATGTGATGCCCAGTTTTGAACTTAGTCCTCCGTGCTTGCGTAGGCTTGCCTAAGCAGGTGCTTTACACCACAGAGGTATCTCACTTAGCCCTTCCTTGCTTTTTTTTTTTTAATAATTATTTTTGAGAGGGCTAGCCTAATAGCTCAGCACATAAAAGTGCCTGCAAGCAGGTGCTTTACAATCCCTGGTGTACAATCCCTGGGCCTGCAGTGCTGGCACCGCCCCCAGGCACACTGAGAGGGCAGTTGACACTGGGTATGGTGGTTTGCACCTGTAATCTCAGCTCCTGGAAGGCTGTAAACAGATGGATCCCTAAGAGCCAGATCTAGTAGTGAGACCCTGAACATCCTGTAAACCCTTCCCTAAAATACAAAAAAAAAAAAAAAAA
>PVJA010047265.1:0-14679 GCA_004027025.1 Myocastor coypus
AAAAAAAAAAAAAAAAAAAAAAAAAAAAAAAAAAAAAAAAAAAAAAGAAATACTAAGTAGCTTGTTTATATACATTTCTTTACCTAACACAAAAATTCTGATTAAATCCATGGGTGTTTGTATTCAAAGTTTTATCTGCAGAAAGATTACAAGGAAAATGTATCAGGGCCAGGAAGATTGCTCAGTGGCATAAGCACCTGCTTGGCAAGCACAAGGTCCTGAGTTCCATCCCTGGTACCAAAAACAAAACAAAATGCACCGCATTCACTATGTAATAGTACTGGTCAGGTATGTCTAACCCGAGCTGCTCGGGAGGTTGAGCCAGGAGGATCGCTGCGAGTTCAAGACCTGCCCAGAGGCTATGAAAGTGAGCACAAGCTCAGCCCCAACTGCATAGTGAGACCCTGTCTTTAATAAACAAAAACAAAAACAGAATCCTTTCTAGAAATCCCAGGAGTTTGCATTAGACTTACTGGGTGCTAACCACACGGAGGAAAGACTGTTCTACAAGCCAGTAACGGCTCATACCTGAACAGGCTTTCGAAGATGGGGAGACTTTCCCACACTCCTGTCCCAGTAGTACAGGCATTCATGCAGAGTTTACAAGCCGTGAGGTGGGACGGGGATTTCGTGCTGCCAGATGGACGCCCATCTAAATTTAAACCTTGGAAAACAAGTTTGTTTTTTTGTTGTTGTTGCTGCTTTGCTTTTGTTTTGTTTTGAGAGACCGGGGTTCGAATTCACGACCTTGCACTTGCCAGGCAGGTACTTGTGCCATGGAGCTATCTCCCCGGCCCCGGAAAACAAGATATTTAAATCATGTTGCACTAAACAGCCCATGGGATGAGGGACTGATACCGCAGTAAGGAAGTGCAAACAAAGCTAACTCTCAAATACTGCATGGGTCACACGTGGGTGCTGAAAATTACCCGCTGTTCCTTTGAAATTAAAGTTCAACTGGGCGTCCTGATTTTTTTATTGATTTATCTGACAACTCTACATGGTAACAAAATGATTTCGAGAATTCATCTGAAGCCTGAGGGAGCCAGTTAAGAGGCTCCTGTAGGTAGATCTGGAGCTTGAGAGAGGCCTAGGAAATAGGCCACGAGGGACAAAACTGAGACCATTCTGAGCACAAAACACCAAAGTCTACACGGTCAGTGAGGAGGGGACGAACGATCGCAGGGCAAAGTAGAAGGACAAAGGCGGCAATGAGAGACCTGAGGGAAAGCAAGAAAGGGCCAAGTTCCCAAAAAGATGTACTTAAGTGTTTCCAGCCTTCGCCCACAGAAGCGCCCACTTAAAACTCACATTTTTCGCACACCATCTTAGCGCCCACCAGCCCCTCAGCCGCAAAAGCTCCGGTAGCTTCAAAACATCAACACAGGAAGCAAGCAGGGCTCCCCTTCCGGCTACGTCAACCCACTTCCGGTCTCTGAGTCTTCTGTTCCCGCCTACCTCACACCTGAAAGCTGCGGGAGGAAAGAATGCCAACGGGTAGGCGGGACTGCCTTATGGATACGCCCCCTCACTTCTGTGATTGGTTATGCAGCGGTGGATCCCCGCCCCCGGGGCCTGCGCCTGCGTGAAGCCCAAAGCAACCGGTCGCACCTGATGGTGGGAGGCTGCGGCCCCTCCTTCCCTTCGGCGGGCGGGAGAGTTAGGTAAGGCCAGCTGGAAGCCCCTGGCGCGCCGGGCTCGCCCTGGGTGGGTGTGCGCCCGCCCGCCCACCAACTGCCGGGGGGACCGCGAGGCCCCGCGCTCCTGCTGGCCCGCGGCCGCACGCCGCTTCTCGGACGTGACCCCGGCGCTCCCCTCGAGGAGCCTACCTGGAGCCTGAGCTCCGCTCTCCGACTCCCAGTCTCCCCTTGTTCCCCAAACGTGCGTGTGCTGTTGGCCGGGCACCTCCGCTGGTTCCTCTTCGCCTGCCAGCTGAGCCTGGACCTGCGGGTTGGGGCCAAAGGGTGACAGCCACTCAGACAGTGATGGCTCTGGGGACTCGCGCACGCTCCGCCGGCGTCGTGCTGCGAGGCTTCGAGGTTGGGGGCCGCTCGCTGCGTTAGGCTCAGATCTGCCGTTGGCACCTAGGAGTCTCGCGGGAGTGGATTCCGGATCCCCCTGCTCCACCCGAAATGAGTGTGGAACCGTGAGAAACTTTTCCTGGTCCACCTTTACGTCCTTACTCCTCCCAACCATGGGAGGCTATCCATCTTTATGTTAAAGAGGCCAGACTTGGAATAGGATTTTAGCGCGTGGGACTTGGGGCGCAGCTCCTAATTCGTTCATCCGTTTCTTTATTGGTATAAAATATTTGCCTTTGAAAAATGATGGTGTGAGCCAGGCATGATGGTGTGCGGGAGGCTGAGGCAGAAAGATAGCCACAAGTTGAAGGCCGGCCTGAACTGCACGGCAAGTCCCAATCGTTTAAAAAAGAAAAAGTTAGGTCGGCCATATAGCTCAGTGGATTAAAGCGCCTGCTTAGGCAGAGGCAGAGGCAGTGGCAGGGGTTTGATCCCCGGGCCTGCCGTGCTGGCCCCTAACCCGGGGTGCACTGAGATGGCATTTGAGACTGGGCATGATGGCACACGCCTGTAATCCCAGTACTTGGGAGGCTGAAAATAGGAGAATCAGTACGAGTTCAGTCTATGTAGCAAGACCCTGTACACCCTGCCCTAAACTCATAAATTTAAAAAAAAAAAAGAAAAGAAAAATGACTGTTAATTAATGAGGGCAATGCTCATATTCACCCTTTCACTCTCCTACCTCCACCAATTCTGTGTGTGCACTGTTGTGCTAACGTGTAACATGTTAACTATTTTATAAAATCACAAAGTCATTACTTATCAGGCAACATAACGTATAAGCTTTCTGTTAATTTAAATGTATATGTAGTTTAGAGACAATTTTTTCCCCCTTTCACCCCTGTCATCCTTTGAATAGTAATTTAGAAGCTGCAACAGACGATCTTATTTTGCTTATTGCTGGAACATTGGAAATCCTTATTTAACATAATGGATAACTCTCCATTGCCCTAGTCCCCATTTGATTATTAAGTGTGTGCTTGGTATTTTGTGGAGAATGTAAATTATGATGCTAGAATAAAAATCACCAACAGTTTGGCCAAAATGTACTCCTGGATTATCTAAAATGTGTAGGTTTCCAACTGGGCGGACCATTAAACCATGCAGTTGATTTCTACTCCATGATTTTGACCAAAAAAAAAAAAAAGAAAAATAAACTTTATTCCTAATGCATGACTGTAACTACAGAAAGTGGTTACACATGTTTAAGAAATTAGTAATATTTTTCTTTTTAGGTTCTCAGATCTGTTTGTATCATACTAATATAAGGGGATGTTTTGAGACATAACTAAAGTAATGGGATATTTTGAAACATACATTCACTATTGAAAATATACTAGCTGATGGCTTAGTTTAAGAAATCGATATGTGTTTTTCTTTAGACAGCCAACCACAAGAACAACATGAAAGAAACTGATATCAAGACACTACTCTATGCTCATTTTCTATGCATATTTTCGGTGATTCTAAGTGTCTTTCTTCCATCATTTTTCCTGGAGAATTTCTCAATATTGGACACACACCTTGCATGGTTGTGCATCTGTTCTCTTTTTGTAACTTCAATCAATCTTGTATTATATTTAGTACCAAAGTCAAATGCATCTTCTAAAAGAAGTTCATTATCCCATAAGGTAAGGATTACTTCTTAAAATGAATTTTTGGGTGAAGAAGATGATATTTCTTTTAATAGAAGAATAGGTATTAGTCAAGTCCTCAGGTTATTTATAGTGTGTAAAGAGTATGTGATTTTTTTTTTTTTTCAAATCAGTAAGCTGGACCAGTGAGATAGCTCAGCAGTCTAAAGCACCTGCTTAGGCAAGCTTAGACAACTGCAGAGACCACAGTTTGATTCCCAGGACCATATGCTGTGCCAGCCCCACCCCCAGGGCAGACTGAGCTGGCCATAACAAATAAATAAAGTTAAAAAAAAAAATCAGTAGGCTGTTACTTGCTACCAAGTGGCACACGGTGTTTGATAGAGCCGTGCCATATATATATATATTTTTTTTTTCTTTTTTTTTTTTTCTTTTTGAGACAGGTCTCACTATGCAGTTCAGGCTGGCCTTGAGCTCACTTTTGTAGCCCAGGCTGGTCTCGAACTCACACCGATCCTCCTGCCTCGGCCTCCCGAGTGCTGGGATTACAGGCGTGCGTCACCACGCCCGGCTCGTGGCATATATTAATATTCTGAAATTATGACTTTTTCCATGGATAGTATAAAAATGTAAGCCTGTGCAGTCATTATCTTATGTCATCATTGATGATAATTACCAATGGCTGTCTATCTCTAAACCTTATTTTGGAAGGCATTACAATTTATTTTTGCTCTTCTAATAGATCGTGAGTTTTTCAGAAATTGTAAAATCAGTCACTGTGGTAACGTATGTTAAGGATGGCCTTCCTGACTCAGCAAGTAGTGAGGTTCCCCAACAAGAAACTATCAGCTGTGTCACACACATGAGAACAGTCACATTTGTAGATGAAACAGGAGCACGCACTGGCCTTCAGGCATTCTCTCCAGGACTTGGATGATTGATTTCTCTTCCAGGTAGCCAGACTTTTGAAATGCTGTATCTACTTTCTTGTGTCTTGTTTCTCCTTCCATGTGATTTTTGTTCTATATGGAGCACCGCTCATTGAGTAAGTTTGAAATTTTTACTTTTTATCTTAAAATACTCATTTACTAAATAATCTGCTAAAGCTGTTGGTAATTGGGGAAAAATCATGCTAGGTTTAAGTAATGGATCAGAATAGGCTAGCACTATTTATCCTTTTTCAAAAAAAATGGTAGAATAATTTATTAAATGGTTGTTACCTATCTTTCTGCTGAGCAGCTGTCTGTTGGGAAGAGGAAGGGAGGGTGAGAAACTATTATATTAGTAAATGTGCAGTTTTAGAACCTGTGAGGGGACTTCCTGGCATAGTCTATGTGAGTTGGTTATCACTGGTATATTGATTCTTCTTAAATGTGATTCTGAACTAAATGGGATCCTAAGGAATGGAGCCCTGTATTCAGATAGTTAAGTTGAGGGCCAGCCAAATGGCTCAGCAGATTAAAGCGCCTGCTTAGGCAGAGGCAATGGCTGGGTTTCAATCCCGGGGCCTGCCATGCCGGCCCCGCCCCCGGGGTGTACTGAAATTGCAATTGAGACTGGGCATGGTGGGATACGCCTGTGATCCCTGCTCTTGAGAGGCTGAAAATAGGCAAATCACTATGAGTCTGATGTAGTAGTGAGTCCCTAAACACCCTGTAGACTCTTCCCTAAAATCCAAAAAAAACCCCCAAAATAAAGTCAAATAGTTGAGATACAATTTTTTTTTAAATTTCAGAATCTTGGGGCCTGGCGGGATGGCTCAGTGGTCTAAAGCGCCTGCTTGGGGAAGCTTGGGCAGCTTCAGGGACCGCGGTTCTATCCCCGGCACCACATGTTACGCCAGCCCTGGCCTCGGGGCGGGCTGAGCTGGCCATAAAAATGAGTGAATAAACAAACAAAGGTTCTGAAACAAGAAAAAAGTAAAATAAAAATAATAAAATTTTAGAATCTTGACCAATTTCAAATTAGTGAAAACTAAATCTGTGTGTGTTTCTCATGTAATTGTTTATTATAGTTTGGGAAATTTATAGTTTAGCATATTATTAATTATAGTGGTCATGGTAAAGTGAATGAAATATGTGTGTGTGTATATATAGAGAGAGCTATATATACAGTTAGATACGTGTATTTATGTATAATTATGTCTGTATATTACATCAATAGGTTATTTTCTATTTTTTATTTATTTTTTTATTTTTATTTTTATTTTTATTTTTTTTTTTGAGACAGGGTCTCACTGTGCAGTTCAGGCTGGCTTTGAGCTCACTTTTGTAGCCCAGGCTGGTCTTGAACTCACAACGATCCTCCTGCCTCAGCCTCCCAAGTGCTGGGATTACAGGCGTGCGCCACCACGCTTGGCCTATTTTTTATTTTTATTTTTATTTATTTATTTATTTTTTTTTCAGGCTATTCTTTTCTAGATAGGTTAAGAAATTTGTTGTAGAAAATAATAGTCTATCTAATACATCTTACAGTAGAAAAAATAAAAAAACAATAGTTCTCAGGTGGGGTGGAGCCTTCAATCTTTTGTTAGGCTCCCCAGGTAGTTCTAAAATCAGTTGAAGGTTGAACCACCAATGGTAGGGAAAGTTCCAGAGACTTTTTAAAAACTTCATTAGGATTAGGTTTTCTATAATAGAAGTCTTAGTATCTTAGGGTTTTTAACATTTCTGAAGTCGATCACTAATAGATATTTGTTAAATTGTCTTTTAAAAGTTGTATTTCAGTAGTAAAATTATTTATAATCATTTTTGTGGGATGCATATAATCTTTTAAAGTAAAGGTTAACAAGATACTTCTATAGTAAAGCATATGTGTGGGCTGGGGAGATGGCTCTGCAGCTAAGGGCCTGCCTGGCAATCAAAAGGTCTTGAGTTCCATCCCCAATACCTAAATGAATAAAGAAAACTGGTGTGTGTACCTTTAACATGTTTTTAAAAATTAATAAAGTTTTTTTTTTTTTTAGGTTGGTGTTGGAAACATTTCTGTTTGCAGTTATTTTGTCTACTTTTACTACTGTACCTTGTTTATGTTTGTTAGGACCAAACCTCAAAGCGTGGCTAAGAGTTTTCAGTAAAAATGGGTAAGTTTTAATGTTATATTTTATTGGTATTGGTCATTCGTATAGTTCTCAAGGATGTCATAAGGGGTCAGCATTTGAGATGAAAAGGGGCAAGGAACGGACACCTCAGGAGGGACTTAAACAAAGCGCAGGTGGCTCCCTCCATGTTAGCAAAATTAGCCCTTCTCTTTCCTGGGTGCTAGAATTCTTCTTAGCTTTTTGTTTGAAAAGGCCAAGTTTCTGCTATGAAAATAAGGCTTTGAAAACTACTGGGATAATTTGGTAACATGTTAAAGTAAGTAGAATTGCTTCCATCCATTTGTTAATGTGGCGATGGGGTCCATAATCTTAGATTGTTGTGTGCAACAGTAATTTCTTAGCCTTTGTCATGGTAAGATATGAGTGCCAGTTTTACAGGATTTCATTTGTTTAGCAGCTATATATTAGTTTCTTCAGAAGCTTTGCAATGATATAGACCAGATAGGGTTGGATTCCAACTAAGAGAACCAGAGAATAACTTGGTGATCATAATTTTGTCCTAGTCTTCACTCGGCAGTAAAAACCTCTTGAGCACTTATTCTGAGCCCTGCATTATGCTAAACTGTATGTAGATTCCAGAATATTAGGAAGATTTCTTCCCCTGAAGAGCTCATAAATTCTAGGAATAAAAAGGGAATGAACAAGCACTAGGAGACTAAAACTGTAGGATTTCAGCAATCTGTGCTGTGGGAACTGAGAGGAATAGGGGACCAGGAAAGAGCAGAAGTAGAGAGGAGAGTGATGTCTAACAGACTGGGGTCAGAAATGCGTGAAATGGGTGTTTGCTGATGATGAGTGGAACCATAGAAACTCACATGAACTTGGTGGTTTTGTGGGATTTGAAAGGAGAAAAAAAATGGGCCGAAGGAGAGGAGAGGATTGTATTGGGTAGCTCGACTCTGAAGACTACCTTTTCCTGCACCTGCTTTGGCCAAACATACACAAACACGACCTTTTTCTGTAATTCTGTTTGCTTCAGAGCCTGAGACAGTAGGATTTCCAGTCTGAAAGCAATTGTGGTCTGAAACCAGATAGCTAGCAAGACCTATCTCAAGATAAAAAGGCCTGTAGATCCGTGGTGGAGTGTTTGCTACCATACTTGAGGCCTCAGGTTCGAGCCCTAGCATCACAAACTGAAAAAGGTTAGCACAGTGTTACACATGTTATTTGGCTAAAGCATATATAAATGCTACATGAAGTATGGCTTTTTGTTACGTATGAAAAGACTTGGAGGTTGCTTTTTTATGAATCATGAAACAAAAAGTATAATTAAATAATACTCAGAAAATTAAATATTAATTATAATTGAAATTGGATATCTCAAAACAATATTCCAAAATTCAAACAAATTGTGATTCCAACTTAGAAGCCCAAATTTGTATATCATATGTATGCATCTATAATCAATTCAAAGTACTCATGTAATATATAATATATATATATATATATACATATTTTTTTTTTTTTTTTTTTTTTTTTTTTTTTTTTTTTTTTTTTTTTTTTTTTTTTTTTTTTTTTTTTTTTTTTTTTTTTTTTTTTTTTTTTTTTTTTTTTTTGCGGGTTCGAACTCATGATCTTGCACTTGCCAGGTGCAGCACTTGTGCCATGGAGCTATCTCCCCAGCCCCCTCACATAGTATTTGAATAGGTGAATATATACAAAGATAGGAATTAAGAAAAAGTCTCCATGGTAGTAAACAATTACTAAGAATAAAACAAAACATAAATACTGGAATTGCAAATATATGACCAGAACTTCTAACATTTTGAGAATAGGATATCACACAAAGTTCTAGTATGTTGTGTACATAAACAGTGTCCATGATGCTTACTGGTGGCCAGGTGTCACTTGTGAGACTGAGCTACTGCTATTTTCCTTGATATCCACCCTATAGAACTAGACAGAATCATGACCCATAGGGTATGGGAGAAGTCCATTTGTAGAATATGCTGATGGACATATTCTGCTGCTGTATATAAAAGAATAGTTAAAAGACTGCTTTTGTATACCTCTTTTTCTCCTGTGTTTACTTATTGGCTGTATTTTGTGGGTTCTTTGCATTCTCCTTCATGGAATTGTGGTCATTTTGATCCTTCTCTAGAATATCTTTTAGTAAACTATGCAGGGTTAGCTTTGTCACCATGAAATTCTTTAGCTGTTCTTTATACTGCAAGTATTTCACTTCTCCATTGAACTTAAAAGAGAGTTTTGCAGGGTATAGCAGTCTGGGCTGGAATTTGTTTTCTTGCAAGACTTGAAGTACTTTGTTCCATGCTCTCCTTGGTTTGTAAGGAGAAATCTGCTGTTGTTCTAATGGGTTTTCCTTTAAATGTGATCTGTTTCTTTTCTGTAGCAGCTTTTAGTATACTGATCCTGTGCTGAACTTCTGGGATCTTAATTGTGCTTATTCTACTGAGCTAGCTCCCCAGCCTGTTGAATCTTAATTATTATATGTCTCGGTGTGGTTTTAATTAGGTTGATGCTATTTGGAGTTCTATATGTTTCAGTTACCTGAATGTCAAATTGTTTCCCCATATTTGGGAAGTTTTCTGCTATTACTTCTTCCCATATTCTTTTTATATCATTTGCACAGACTCCTTTCTCATTGATGCCTGTTAGTCTTATGTTGCTCATCTTTTCATCATCTTGCAGATGTTGAATTATTTTTTCTTACATCCTAGTTTATTTTTTCTCATCCTAGCTGTTATTAAGAGATCTTTTCTTTAAAAAAAAAAAAAAAAAGAGAGTCTTCTATGCCTTTCTGTAATTGTTTCTTTACTTCTGTGCTATTATTTTGGAGAGTTCAGGTGTGTGATTTCCAATTTCTTCTATGCTGTTGACTCCTGTATTTGTTCTGGATGGGCTTGGGGCCTGAGAGTGCATTTTGCTCTTTCTCTTAGTCATTTTCTACAGCCCTGCCTTCTGACTTTTGGTGTAAAGCTTTGGTAGATTTCTTACCTTAGCACCAGGTCCAGATCTACCAAGTTCGAAGTGACCCAGGTTGGTGTGGCTTGGGTCTGGCTTCTGAGCTCCACTTCTTCCTGTTGCAGCCTTGGAGGCAAACCTGCTGTGCCACTCTGGCAAGATGTTCTGCTTCTGGATCAGCTGGGTGGGTCTTTTCTCTAGTCTCTCTGTAGGGAGTTCTGCAGCCGTTTTCCACACTGGACTCACTGGGCCTGGTTGCTGGGTCTATGAGTTTCTCACATTCCCCAGGTGGTCTACATCACAGACCAGGCCTGGTTGCTGGGTTGAATGAGTTTGTGGCGGGCACAGGGAGGTCTCACTCACGAGCTGGGCCTGGGCCTGGTTGCTGGGTTGAATGAGTTTCCAGCAGGCCCAGGGAGGTCTCCGCATGCGCTGGGCCTGGTTGCTGGTTGAAATCTGGAGTTTGCTTTTGGAAGTAGATAGAGCAAGCATTTTTTCTTGTGAGTCATTCTTGAGTTTTGAAGGATGGGGCCTGGCAGGATGGCTCAGTGGTCTAAAGTGCCTGCTGAGGAAAGCTTAGGCGGCTGCAGGGACCGTGGTTCGATCCCCGGCACCACATGCTGTGCCAGCCCTGCCCAGGGCAGGCTGAGCCAGCCATAAAAATAAATAAACAAACAAAAGTTCTGAAACAAGGGAAAAATAAATAAATAAAATAAAAATTCTTTAAAAAAAGAAAAAAAAGAAAATCTGACCAAAGGTTACCATCAGATATGGGTGGATGTGGCTCATGATACTCAGTAAACTGAGATAGCTGGGAGGTGTTTTTTAAAAAGAGGTATCGAAGCTAGCCTATTGGAGCTAGGTGGTGTATGCTCCCTCCCAGATAATGCAGGGAGACTGTAGGATTTTGTTGTTGTTTTGGTGCTGGGGATTGAATTCAGTGACAAGGTTTCACACTGACATGTCCCTACCCTTTTTATTTTGAGGCAAGGTTTTACTAAGTTGACCAGGGAGAACTCAGACTTACAGAACTCTTGCTTTAGCCTCCTAAGTGCTAAAAAACAAAAACAGAAAACACCAGCATGGGGATGTAATTCACATACCATACACATAATTTATTTAAAGTATACAATTTAGTGGGTATTAGTATATCCACAGATATATCACCAGAGTCAATTTTAGAATTGGCATTACTTCAAAAAGAAATGCTGGAGCCTTTAGGTCAGTAATGATGAACATTTTAGAATGAGTGCCCAAACCACAACTCAAGGCCCACTTATTTATCACACAGTGCCAACATCACAATTAAACCTGAATGCTGAGGCATTAGTTTCGTAGAAAATGTCTCAGACATTAACACTTTTTTCTTATAAGAAAAGCAAATAACACACGTGCTATAGGTTTGCTGCCAGTGGTTAAGGTTGTCACTTCCTTAGCTACTTCTCCCTCCAACCCTTAAGCAACCACTAACCTTACAGTTTCTATGGGGTTGTTGATCCTGGATATTTCATATATTTGGAATCAGACATTGTGTAGGCTTGTGACTGATTTCTTTCACTTGCTGTAAGATTTTCATGGGTCCTTCATATTATAGCTTGTGTTCCTTTATGGCTCAGTGACATTCCATTGTATGGATATATGCCACATTTTATTATCAGTTCATGAATATCTGAATTCTGTCTACTTTTTGGTTATTATGAATAAGTTGCTATAAACATTTATATGCAGATCTCTGTGTAGACATGTTTTGTTTAGTTCTAGGCTGAGTCATACAGTAACTCTAAGTTTAATCCAGACTTTTCCTAAGTGATTGCACCATTGCCTTAACATCAGTTAAGAGTTCTGGTTCCTCTGCATCCTCCACAGTTCTTTTCATATGACTTTTGGGTTGTTATTATCCTCCTTGGTGTGAAGTTTCATCTTGCCATGTTTTTTATTTGCATTTCCCTACTAATGTCAAAAATCTCTTATGTATTTATTGACCACTGCATATTTTCTTTTCTTTTTTTTTTTTTTTTTTTTTTTTTTTTTTTTTTTTTTTTTTTTTTTTTTTTTTTTTTTTTTTTTTTTTTTTTTTTTTTTTTTTTTTTGTCTTTTTGAGACAGGTTGTCGCTATGCAGTTCAGGCTGGCCTTGAGCTCACTTTTGTAGCCCAGGCTGGTCTTGAACTTGCACCAGTCCTCCTGTCTCAGCCTCCCAAGTGCTAGGATTACAGGTGTGCACCACCATGACCAGCCACTGTATATTTTCTTTGGAGAAATGTCTCCCCATGTTTTTTGCTTATTTTTTAATTGGGCCATTTCTTTTTATTGCTGAGTTGTAGGAGTTCTTTATATATGCTAGCTGTAACTCCCTTATCAGATGCATTGGTTTGCAAATATTTTTTCTCATTCTATAGATTGTCTTTTCATTTTCTTGGTAGTGACTTTTAAAACACAAAATGTTTTAATTTTGATCAAGTCAAATTTATTTTTTCCTTTTTTGCTTCTGCATTTAGATATTCATTACTAAATCCAAGGTCATAAAGATTTTATTTTATTTTTTCTTCTAAAAGTTTAGCATTGGGATCAGTGAGATATTTCGTAGAATGAAGCACCTGCTTATGCTTGCTTACACAAACGCAGGGACTGCAGTTTGATCCCTGACACCATATGCTGTGCCAGCCCTGCCCATAGGGTAGGCTGAGCCACCCAGAGTCCAGGCATAGTGGCCCAGGTTTGTAATCCCAGCGCTGGGGATGCCAAAAGCAGGAGGATCACCATGAGTCTGAGTTGCATAGTGAGACCCTACGACACCCAAATACAGTAAAATAACAATAACAGTAATAATAAATGAATTAACAAATAAAAATTTAGGGCTTACATTCAGGTTTTTGATTCATTTTGGGTGAGTTTTTATATATGTTTTGAGGCAAGGGTCTACCTTCATTCTTTTGCATAATGACTAATTTGTTAGAGTACCAGTTGTGGCTGTTTTCCCCATTGAGTGGTCTTGGTACCCTTGTCAAAAATCAGTTGATTTTAAACACATGGTTTTATTTGTGGACTTTTAGTTCTTTTCCAGTGACCTGTATGTTATGCCTGTACCACCCCATTACCAATACGTTAGATGTTTGAGGAGTACACTGAATGTTTTATATATTCCAATGCCATATGATGTAGCTGGGTACAATTTTTGGTTCATGGTATTTCTCACAGGTGAAATTGTCATGTTGTTCCTGTATATATGAAATTGAAATAAATATGAAACTTGAGAGCAAGCATTATGGTAGGACTGACTGTATGTCCCAGTTCCTAGTGTTTTGAGTAAGGGCCCACCTTCGTTCTTCACATATGATGCCTCAACTGTGGCAGTCACTCAAATATTAAAAAGTTTGGTTGTAGAACTCAAGGAAAAGAGAGAAATTTTTCCTGGTTTCTCATAGTATAGCTCATCATACATTTGACATGTATACATTTTTCTGAGCCTGTTTTTACTCTATTTCTACTTTTAGGCTAAGCTATATCTTACTCTCTCCTGGGGAGGAGTGTGTTACTGCTTGCTTGTTACATAAGTTGCCTTTGAATCTTCTCAGATTTTTTATCATCTTGTCTTCAGACCTATTAGAGAGCACTGTATCTCAGATCTTTAACAGAAGTGGAACTGAAAGTTATTGGCAGGAAAATACTATTTTCTAGCTAGCAGGTTGACAAAGGACAAGGAGTTTTAATAATACCATGGTGTTGAAGGGCTTGGGGAAGCAAAACCATTGGGGATGTTCAGAGTCTGTGAAAGGTGAATGGGTTCAAACTGTAAAACAGCAATTAGGAAGCACCTGTAAATGTTACAAATGTACATATTTGGCCCAGCAATTCTACCTCTAGAGTTTCATTCAGTTATACTTACGCTTTTACCAAAGTTTGAGTGCATAAGATTAGTACTTATCACTAAAAGACTAAATGTCCTTCAGAAAGGGATTTGGTTATGTTATATTTAATCCACACTGTGAAGTACTGTGGAGCTGTAAACATGCACACATTTATTCTATGTGAAATTTTAAAAAGCAAGATTTAAAAATGTATGTAGGATGCTGCTATTTATGTAGAAAGTGATGGGGGAAATAGATGTACTATGTCTGCATGTCTCTGGAGGGATATATAAGAAACTGATAGAATTTGTTTGTCTCTGTGGAGGACATCCGAGAAACTAAGACCAGGCGTGAAGACTTTTTCCACTGGCTTCTCTTGGCTGTCTTGAAACTGGAAACGTCAGTGTAACCACCTCATCAGAATGGAAATTATAACAAATTTTTCAATACTTAATTTTCTACTTCACTATTAAAAGTTATGCCAATATTATGCTAAAGCTCAAGCTTGGATATACATGCCTGTAATCCCAACCCCCTGAAGCATGGGGTTTGAGTTCAAGGTCATACCTTGAAGAATTCTTTTAAAGAAGTTATACAAAATAGATGAATAATACATACTGTTTCTTTATTTTTTTATTTTTCATGTATTTAGTACAGGGTGTACAGGGTCTCACTACACAGATCAGATTCATAGTGATCCTTCTGTTTTTCAGCCTCCTTCCCAAGTGCTAGGATTATAGGCACACATAGTTTCTTAATAATAATTTAGAATAGATATTAAAGTTCTCACTTGAAGTTCTTATAGTTGTATTCAAAATACCTTGAAGTACTGATGGGAAATTTTAGAGGTTTAAATATTATTATATTTAAGTATATAAAATGCAATAGAGTATTTTATGTTTTTTTTAAATTTTAATTTTAATTTTTATTTTATTTATTTATTTATTTTTCAATTCTTTTATTGTTTAAATTGAACAATGGTTATATTACATATTTTCATCATCAGATCAGTTTAGCTGAATACATATAGGTATATAAGATTGATCAAACACAAGTGCCTGCCTGGCAAGTGCAAGGTCGTGAGTTTGAACCTCAGTCCCACCAAAAAAAAAAAAAAAAAAAAAAAAAAAAA
>PVJA010047266.1:0-14729 GCA_004027025.1 Myocastor coypus
TGGGATTTACTGGTGCCGTGCTCCACACAGGAGGTATGATCAGCCTCATCTTTTGTGATTCCAGCATCATCAATCACTACATGTGTGACATCCTCCCCCTGCTCCAGCTCTCCTGCACCAGCACCTATGTCAATGAGCTTCTGAGTTCTGTGGTTGTGGGCACAGTGATCATAGCTTCTAGCCTCATTATTTTCATCTCGTATGCTTTGATTCTCTTTAATATCATTCATATGTCATCTGCTAGGGCTTTATTCAAAGCTATTGGTACCTGTGGTTCTCACATAATAACTGTGGGCCTTTTCTATGGATCAGGGATACTGACTTATATCAAACCATCATCTACTAACTCAGTGGGTCAGGGAAAGTTTTTCTCAGTATTTTACACACTCGTGGTGCCCATGCTGAACCCTCTCATTTATAGTCTCAGAAACAAGGATGTCAGATTTGCTCTGAGTAGAGCCCTTAAGAGAAACACAAGCTGAGCAAACAGTGAAGCTTCGTGGGACCTTGCCCATATTTCTGGGTCTTTTTCTTCATTTCTGGGTCTTGCTCACTTCTTTCTATTCTTTTATTCCTCTTCTGTTCATCTTTCTTCCCACTATGTGGGTGGAAATTCTATAGTGCTAACCTTTCTGTACCTGTTCTTGGACTTGGGATTCAATATCTGTTCCAAGGTGCTTCCAACATTGTGTCTATTAGCTATTCAAGAGAAAGACACTGGGCTGATAACTTTTGCTGTCTATGTAGATAACACCACCTGCTTTTCTTATATGACTTCTTCTCCTAAGGAAATAATTATACAGAGTTATCCCTGCTTCTTGTGTTCTAGTGTTATAACTGTGAAAGCAAAAGGAAAAATTGTTGACCTGATAAATATTGCCAGAAGGATTTTTTAAGCATGATTTGGTAGTGGATATTTTGAGAATTTTAGCTTTACACTTCTAATGAAATTGTAATCTGATGCTAAGATTCTTATTCATATGGACTTGTGAAGCTAGATGTGGCATATGATAGTGCTGATGTTTTTCAAATGCCACTAACAAAGACAATATGTTGGTCAACTGGTATTTCATAATGCTGAGATCGTCAGTTTGTCTGTGTAACTGTAGTTTGTGTCTGCTATTCAGAATCACACAGTGGTATTCCTTGCTGGTGAACACTGTGTCAGGTATAATATTCAGATACTTTATTTTTCCAACTACATAACAAGGATTATGTTTTGCAAGACACAGTCTATTGTCATCCTTGAAAAACACACATAAAAATATATGGAATGAATCTTGCCCAGCTGAGACTTAAAGTTGTCTTCCTCCTTTTGCTTCTTGGATGGACAACTTGACCCAAAGGCCCATGCTGGGAGTCACTCTAAAGTTTCTATTAGTGATGCCATTTTTTCCTCTCTCAGTGAGATGATGGTTGTGTCACCTGCTTATAGTCACACAGTTAGTGATTCAAAGTCAAGTCTTAAAACCAGCTGTGCACCCTATGAACAATAGGAGAAAGGAAAAAAAAAAAAAAAACTGAAGGAGTAGAGGAAAGTTCTAGAGAACTATTGCAGCTTGAGCCTGAAAATGAGGCTTCTGCTGCTAATGCCCTGAGCCAAGATGACTATGGCACAGCGACAACCTATAGAGTGGTTGCAGACTAATACCGATTTGCCCTTTCTTTAGTTAGTAAGTGTGGTTACATAGTGCACTGTTTTAATCTAACTACTCTCCCTCTCTTTCTCTTTTCTTTTGTCTTTTTGAGACAGGCTCGTGCTATACAGTTCAGGCTGGCCTTGAACTCACTTTTGTAACCCAGGCTAGCCTTGAACTCACATTGATTCTCAGGCTCAGCCTCTCAAGTTCTGGGATTACAGCCATGTGCCAAAACGTTCTGCTTTACTACTTTCTTTGAACTTAATGAATTTCAGCTTCATCCATTTTGTTAAATGTTCTCGCCATTGATGCTTCTTTATTCCCGAGTAGTGTTCATTGTATGGACACAACTATTTATATATTTACATGGTAAGATATAATAAAACTACTATAAATTCAAGTGAACATTTTTTGTGTTTTCCTATCATTTCTACAAATAGTTGCATGAAGACGATTGCATAAAGTATTGAAATGTTTCTGAATAGAATCATTTTACATCTCTTTAGTAATGTGTGAGAATTCCTGTTGTTCTGCATACTCACCAGTACTAAGAATTCTTTTAAAAAACCTTTAGCTTATCTACTAGTTTTACAATGCTTTCTGATTTCTGTTTAATTTTCATTTCTTGAAAGACTGGTGATGTTATTAGATACAGTTGATAACCATCTGCATATCGTGTTGATAAAATATATGATTGCAATATTACCTCATTTCTTTGCATCACTTCTATACTCATGGCTGAGTTAATATTTTGAAAAGTTCATGAATTTCTCATTAAAATGCTCATGCATTATTCATAATATTAAATGATCTAATACATGTGCTTACATACTTTTGGCACTAAGGTTCATTAGTATAGTTCAGAAGTAAAAACTGGGATTTAGAGATGTAGTTAATTTATTTTCTGAATATACATTGATTGATTCTAGATATTTTGCTAAAAATGTGGCTCAGCATGGGCAACAGAGAGAAAGCAATTGAAGTCACTGTGGCCTTATCGCCTGTATTCCTAAGCATGTAAGAAATGTTGGAAAGTTTGGAGTTGTTTGGTCAAAAAGTATAACTTGTATAAATATTTCAGAAGTTCTCACTAGGTATTTCATAGTGAGCTTGCTAGTGGGAAGAAAGTAATAAATAAGGAAAATGTTATCTTTATCCTTATAGATCACTGAGTCCTCACAGGAACATGATCGATAATGGAAGAAATGTCTGATAAGCATTATCCTAGCAATGTACTAGGAATTATGCATAACGACAGCTACTATTTGTTGACAATTTGGCATATTACAGGAATGGGGTACCCATCTGACTTATAGCATCTTATTTAATTGTGCTAAGCAACAGCAAATGAAATAAAACTTTCACTATCCCTAATTTAGAAATTATGAGTTTCAAGAGCAGAGAGTTTTATCAAGATACCCAGGGTATTACAGTTAATAAATATGGTGAGGTGGAGAGATTAAAGCATAGACCTTTGAGTACCATATCTTCTACTTTTTCTGTGACAAAGGACTCATCATCTTATTACTAAATTCTACCTGAAGACTCAGCACGATACTCAGGTAGAAATTTCCATGGAATATTTACAAGTAGAAGGATCATAAGCCATTGGAAGATATTTTGAGGTTACGGCAGTTAATACATTTTAAGTGTCTCATTGAACTTTCCACTGTTTTTAGTTATAGAAGTGGGAAAGCCTGGAAGCATCAGTGTGGGAGACATCAGTTTAGGATACACGAGGAAAGACAGAAAGAACCCAAACAGTAGAAGTACTGGGGAGATGGTGTTTCTTATAGGTCCTTACTTGGAGGGTGCACAGTCTAGGGTGAAGGGGCACTTAAGTAAAATCATGAGGTTCTCAGGGGCTAAAAACAGAGCATGATCCTGGCTGTAAATGCAAAATTCTTACAACGTATTCACACCTGGCATTTATTTTCTGGTGGCACGACTGCCTATTCTTGTGCTTCATTTTGATCAAGGGTATTAATTTCTATAATCATATTACATCTTCTGTGTCTCATAAGTGACAAATGTACTAATATTAAAGATTCTTTCTCTAATGCTAGATGGATAACATACTTGTCAAAAATTATGACAAGCTGAGTGGGCATTGTATCCTCCCAGAATCTCAGGAGAGTAAATGTAGGAACCTTATGGTGATTTCTCCAAATGCATGTATAAATAATGGGCAAAATCACAGGATCAAGAAACCACAGGTCTGGAATAAGAATGATTATCCTGATTTTCATGCATATGTACATCCTCAGTATAGATGGAAGATCTGCACCCTAATTCATGTCAGCAATCCCATTTTCCTAAATCCTGCAACTCAAGAAATCTGATAACACATAGTGCTCCAGTCCCATAGATTGCTTGAAAATACTAATATAGACAAACATCATAACACCTCCATCCATACATTCCATTCCTTTCCATTGAAAAGCTCTTACTCGGGGCCCGGCGGGATGGCTAAGTGGTCTAAAGCGCCTGCTTGGGAAAGCTTGGACGGCTTCAGGGACCGCGGTTCGATCCCCGGCACCACATGCTATGCCAGCCCTGCCCTTGGGGTGGGCTGAGCCGGCCATAAAAATGAGTGAATAAACAAAAAAGGTTCTGAAACAAGAAAAAAAAAAAAAAAAAAAAAAAAAAAAAAAAAAAAAAAAAAAAAAAAAAAAAAAAAAATAAATAAATAAAAAAAAAAGAAAGTGTAAAAAAAAAAAAAAAAGCTCTCACTCTTCCAGATATGTTCCGTTTTCTGTGCCATGTGGCAATAAATAACCTCCCTTAGAGTCTGGTGTTTAGTTTTGAATCAGAAAATAATGCCTTGGCTCTCACTTCACCAAAATCTAAACTGCATTAAAGGCTAGCATCAGTTTGTGAAAGCCCCTGGCTTCTACCTTGTTTACCAGCAGAGGCATCTAAAGATCGAAGATGAAAGGGCCTGCAAGCAGGTGCAGGGGCTGGGGATAGATTCCCTGGCCTGCCTTACTGGCTCAGACCCCAGGGCATGCCGAGATAGCTATTGAGATGGCATGATGGTGTGCACCTGTAATCGTAGTTCCTGGGAAGCTGTGAAAAGGTGAATCACAATGAATCCCATCTAGTAGTGAGTACCTGAACACTTTGTAGACCTTTGCCTAAAATAAAAACACAAAGAAGATGTAATGAGAAAAATTCTCTTCTATGCATTCCTTTTTATGCTGTGTTTTCTCCAGAACTCATCTTTAGTTTTTCAGTCACTGTGCATCTCTTCTGCACTTGTGCTGTACACAGGCTGATTCATCAATTCATTCTGGGGCTTTTCTGGTTGTACTTTCAGACCTTCCCAGAATGAAATCCATGCAAAAGGGAGGAAGTAGACTGGGGGAGTCATGTTTTTCTTTACTGCATTAAGTTTTTCCTGTTCTTCACTGATTTGGAGAAGAATACCTCCTGAAAAAGGTCCTTTTGTGATTTAATTCATCCTGGTGGGGTTATCAGCACAGCGTCATCTTCCAATACCCTGTGCCTTTTGTTTCTGGTATTGAATATGGTCACTGCATTGATAAATTTAAGTTTACTCTATTTTTTTTTTTTTTTTGTCTTTTTGAGACTGGGTCTTGCTATGCAATTGAGGCTGGCCTTGAGCTCACTTTTGTAAAGTTTACTCTATGAGTTGAGTTTACATTTTCAAACCCATGTACTTTTTCATATATGTATATATTTTTTTCTTTCTCTGTCTTTTCACTCAAAATGTAATCAAACTACATATTAAAGAATACTATAATTACTTGGGATACATGACCAACACACACATATATGAATATATATAACATATGCATATATATTATGTATATATGATTTCTGACTGCTATGTGCTAATATCTAAAGCTTCTGATCACTACCATGTGGCTATCTGTAATCCACTTTTGTATAATATTGTCAAGTGTCCTAAGTATGAGGCAGTCTTACCCTTGTTTCATACCTGATTACATTTTCTTGTGCCATAGTTTGCATGAGATATGGAAACAGTGTCAACTACTCTTCTTGAGACAGTCACCTTGTGATACAGCTGTCTTCCTCAAGCACATATGTCAGTGAGCTGTTTATTGATGTTTAACATGGTGGGCATACCTATACTGTTTTCCCGTCTTTATCTTTCAATTATCTTCCTTATCAGCTGCACTGTGGGCAGGGCCAAAACCTTTAACATCCGCAGTTTCCACAAGATTACAGTTTCTCTCTTCTGTGCATCCAACGTATTTAAGTAGCCATCTAAAGGTTAGTCCATAGAGCAGGAAATTACTTCTGATATTTATACCAAAGCAGGCCCTATGATGAACCATATAAACTACAACTGAACAAATTATGTTTTACCTTTATGTGTTCTGGTAGTTTCATGCCTCTCCCTTAAGGTTTATATCCCTGATCCTGTTTGGATTTAGTTTAGTACATGGTGAGAGATAGGGGTCCATTTTCTACATCCTCCAGATATTCAGTTTTCCATCGACCATTTTTTGAATGAGGAATGTTTCCTCTAGTGGGAGCTTCTTTTATGAAGATGAAACAGCTGAACTTGTCTGGAAATTTTCTGTACCCTCTCCTTTTTTCATTGTTTTTTTTTTTTTTTTTTTTTTTTTTTTTTTTTTGCCTTTTTGAGACAGGGTCTCGCTATGCAGTTCAGGCTGGCCTTGAGCTCACTTTTGTAGCCCAAGCTGGTCTCAAACTTGCACCGATCCTCCTACCTCAGCCTCCCAAGTGCTGGGATTACAGGCATGAGCCACCACGCCCGGCTTCATTGTTTTATTTTTTTTTTTACTTTTTTGGGACCGGAGTTCGAACTGACGACCTTGCACTTGCCCAGCAGGCACTTGTGCCTCGGAGCTATCTCCCGAGCCCCTAAAATTTTATTTATTTATTTATTTTTTCTTGTTTCACAACCTTTGTTTGGTTATTCAGTCATTTTTTTTTCATGGCCGGCTCAGCCCACCCCGAGAGCAGGGCTGGCGCAGCATGTGGTGCCGGGGATCGAACCGTGGTCCCTGAAGCTGCCCAAGCTTTCCCAAGCAGGCGCTTTAGACCACTGAGCCATCCCGCCGGGCCTCCGGCTTCATTGTTTTATATATTCCTTTTTGCTCTGGCACTATACCACTTTTATTCCTGATGCTCTGAAGTAGAGCTTGAAGTCAGTTATACTATGCCTCATGCATTGATTTTGTTACACAAGATTGTTTTGGCTAAGCTAGAGATCTCCAGGCTCCATATGAATTTTTGGATTGTTTTATCTAGGCCCATGAAGTATGTTGTTGGTATTAGAGCGGGACTAAGGTGGGAATGTGGCCTTAAGACAATGCTGATTGTCTTCTTAGTTACATTTTTTGTTGTTGTTGTTGCTGAGATAAAATACCCGACACCCGAGTTTAAAGGAGGAATGGCTTATTTCAGCTTCTAGTTTGTAGAAACTTTTCGATAGTCGGCTGGCTTCTAGGGAATGCAGTGGGGCATTACAGAGGAGAAATCATAAGTAGTGCAGTAGATAGAAAACAGGAAGAAGCGAGGCAGCAGAAGCTGTGGTGAGGACCTTGCGATTCATCAGTCTTTCTGTATTTCATCCAGGAAGTAGTCTATTGATATTGAGAACCATACCCAGGGTAGTGCTTCCTTCTGTCACTTATCTGTTCAGTCTCAGAATACCACACTTAGTCCACATTCACACAGCCTCAATCCAGCCCCCTCTGTAAATCCCCACCTACAAGAGTGTGAGGCTTTTGGGAGACATCTATGCACACACCATAGCCCTGGAACTGCCAGTCCAAGAACTGCACACACCTTTCCATTTTTTTCTATTCTCTTCAATATTTATCCAAAGTACTGTAGTATTTTTGTACACTTATTTCACTCTGAAGTTATATTATTACTTACATATTTTATTTATCATGTTGCTACTGTCAATAGCATTACATTCATAATTACCTTTTTATTGAGTTCATTAGTATACACAAATGCTATTGATTAATTGAAAACTGAATTTTCAATTTTAATTTTTTTTTTTGTATTTTTAGGGAAGGGTCTACAGAATGTCCAGGGTCTCACTAGTAGGTTGGACTGGTAGTGAGCAGCCTCTTTACAGCTTCCATAGAGCTGGGTTTACAGTCCTGCACCACCACACTCAGTCTCAATTGCCATCTCAGCATACACTGTGCGCGGGTGGGGGGCAGCTTGAAGGTCAGGGGAGAGAAACCTGGTCTCTCTGCCTGATTGCAGGCACTTTAATCTCCTGAGCAATTTGGCCAGCCCTTAATTAATTTATTGTGAAAAGAATATAAAATAAAAGAGTATAACATAGTGATGAAAAAATTAGAAATGACAAAAATTAAACAAAGTAATAGGAGTTCAACAGTGGCTGCTATAGTGAATGATTTCAACTGAAAATACAGAGGAGTAAGAGAAGTCTGTGACAGATAAATTAAACAGAAAAGGGTATATGGGAGTGTGGAGGTGTGAATTTAACCTAATTAGAGTTATCAAGCCCTAATTTCCAACTCAGTTGCTATGTACATTACTAGATATTGGAAGAACAGGGGAAGTTGGAGATTTGGTTGCTCCGTTAATCCCCGGAGAACCTTGCCATTCCCAAGGTCCATTCTTCTATGCGAGAAATGGGAGACATAGGAAAAAGACTTAATGTTAGAGCATGCTCAACTATTCTTCTAATATTTCTCACTTAACACGGGATATCACTGGGCCAACAGAAACCTTCCCAAGCTGGACCCACAGAATTTTCTTTGGTTCCTGAGAGTTTCTATTAACTTTTATGAGTGAATGTTTTCTTACAAAACACATAACAAAGGATATATTGCATAGTACACCACTAAGTCTATCCACACCATGCATGCCTGTCCTGGCAAATTCAAACATGCGTGCTGAAAACCCAAGGGATCAGGAAGAAGACAGGTGTAGCAAGAGAGAATAATCTTACTCTCATCTCATTTCTTTCTTCACTTCAGGCTTATCTCACTGATAAAATCCCAGGCAGAGGTGTCGCCAATGTGGGGATTGACTAATTAGATGGGGATGTGTGACCACTAGAACGTTGACTCTAAGAGAAAAATCAAGAACTAGAGTCTAGGAACTGACTTAAGAGTTATTATTAAGAGTTCTATCCATAGTGAGGAAGTTGTTGACAGTTACAACGTGCCCTTGGGCTCCCTAATTTTTGTGAACTCTCTGCTACTAGAGCACTTTCTCTTGAGTCTCAGGAATGCATGATATGGAACATTTAGAGCACTAAGGTTGCAAGGAGCTAACACTATAATTAAACCAAGCAACTGAGGTTTTTGTTTAGAAAAAGTGACTCATACATTAGCATATTTTTTCAAAAGGCAAAACAAATAGCACATGTTCCATAGGTTGACCACCACAAAAAGGAGCAATATATTTGATCCCTGAAGCTCAATCTGAAACTAAGACATTTATGGAAGTAGAATTTAGAAATTCAAATTTATTAGGCCAGAGCATGTTGGTTCTTCCTTACTGCTTACTTAACTTTCCTCTTAGGTCACTTGTAGCCTACACTCTGTTTTTAGTGTGTTCTGAGATCTTTCTGAGAACTATGGACAATAATATAGTGCTGTAACATGAGCCTCTAAAGTAGTAGAGGAAATAGTTATGCTTAACATTTTTATTAATTTCATAAGACACAGATTATGCCATGTGAATGTAAGGATATAATGACTTTTGCTTAATAAAGAAATAAAATTTGTCAGTGTCATCTCCAGGGAACAGAACCTAAGTTTAATGGGAAGCAACTGTACTAGTAACAAGAACTATAATTTGTCTATTGCTTACCAGGCACTCAATATTAGGCTATCCCTTTCCATTTTCTACAGAGACTCAACATCCACTAAGACAGAGGCCAAAGTAAACTCACTCTTCAGTCAGTGAAGTAGCAGAACAGGAAGTCTTAGATCCCTTTTCACCCATGAGCAGAGAAATTCAACAATATTGATGGGCAGTTTTTACTTGTGAGAATTCAACAAACTAGTTAAGTTTCTCCTGCAGCCTGATCTAGCATGAATTCAGCCATATTGAATCAGGCAGGGACATATGAATTGCCCTGTTGTGATGTTCCCTGTTCCTTTAAAAGCCACATAAATTAGAGGCAGAAATTTCAAGTAGGAGATGACAGAGGCACACTGTACATCCAGTGCCCCATCTTTTTGGTAGGCTATTCAGAAGATGGGCTTCTCTGTCCTGCTGTCGTCGCAGTGGAAGGGCATAGGACATAAGATTTACCGGCAATGGCCATTCATACTATTCATTTTATCTATCTATCTATTTATTTATTTATTTATTTGTGTTATGGATGGCTCAGCCTGCCCTTGGGGTGTGGGAGGGGCCTGGCAGAGCATATGGTGCCAGGATCCAACTGCGGTTGCCTAATCTTGCCTAAGCCAGTGCTTTATACTGCTGAGCTACCTTGCTGGCACAATGGTTTCTCATCTTGAATAACAAAGTTTGCATCATTGGTCAGAAAAGATCAGCAGTCGTGATGTAAGTCAATTATTTGGCTGCATTTGTTATTCCTAATAACCAATGAACGTAGGCAGAAAATGTAGCAGGCACCCATGATGTATGCAATAGCTGTGCCCTCCTTTGTCTGTCCTGTACAAAAAAAAATGACAGATACATTTGAGCTTCTGTCATCTTCCTGAAGCCTTGACACTCTTCTGGAGATCCATTCCATGAAAAATTTGCATTAATAAGAACTAAGTAGGAATACCAGCATGAGAGGTGTCTCCTGCTAACTTTTGCCCTGAGCTCGTAAAGCACCTTTTATTACTCCTGTTGGATGACTGCTGATCCTTGGTGGCATCATGGACATCTGGAGTGAACAGTCTGTGCATCAATTCACTTCACCTTTGAAGTTACCGTAGTTCTATTTGCTTACATTCCACAAGTAATTCTCTTTACTCAAATGAATGTTTAACTTATTTCCTCTTTCTCATGATAATTGTTAGTATTGATATCTCTGCTTGCTCCTTTGAAGGATCATGGGTTACACTTGGTCTCATTGTTTGGCATTAGGTTGGATGCTGAAGGGGAAGCAGAGGAAGAAATTATGTGTTTTAATTCTCAGTTCCATACCATACATAAAGTCTTCAATTAGATTTTGGACAGTTCTTTACCATAAAATCTTACTTTACCAATATTCCCACTATACATTTTGTTTTGATTGATAATTTTAAGAGATAGTTGAGATATGTCCTTCAAACTTCGTTCTAACAGGCTTTAAAATATTTTCATTAAAAAATTTATACTGCCGGGTGTGGTGGCTCACGCCTGTAATCCCAGCACTTGGGAGGCTGAGGCAGGAGGATCGCTGCGAGTTTGAGACCAGCCTGGGCTACAAAAGTGAGCTCAAAGCCAGCCTGAACTGCACAGTGAGATCCTGTCTCAAAAAGAAAAAAAAAAAATTTATACTTGTAAGGATTTAAAAAAATAAGAAATAAAAAAATTTTTTTTGTGACCATTAAGAGGCAAAATCTCACAATGTGATAGTAGAGGTAGCACTGCAAAGCGCAGTGTCTGGGTTTACACTTAGGTATTGTCATGTTTACAGCAGCCTGCATAGGGAGAAACGTGGTTTCTGATGAGTTGTGAGTTCTGATGAGTTGAGGTCTTTAGTTCTGTAGATATTTTAGAATAGAACTTGTGACAAAGGACAGAGGCATATTGGGTCTTATGTGGAAAGTCTACCTACAGATTCCAATTTCCATAAATGAGAATTGTCTTCTAAACTAAATGTGCCACAGTGAGGCTAGAAAAATATTAGAGCCATCTTAATAACCTAAAAAAAATGCTCTGTGATCTAACTAGGTCACTATCACAGAACAAAAATGTTGTGAATTAGAAATGAAGATTTTCGTGGCAATCTAGGGAATTAGCTCCCTCTAATGAGAACTTATGCTTTAGACAGGATTCAAATTGATTGAAAGGTAAAAATCATTCCATGGAATACAAATAATGAAGGTAAATCAGAACTAATCACCAGAACTTCTCACAAGTGAAACTAAAATCTTCAAAGGCAGTATTATATTAGAATGTTCAAAAAATTATAACACTGTCCCTTATATTTATTCATTTATGCATTTCTACAGTGGGTCTTGCTATAAAAATTGAGATCATAGTGATCTTCCCATCTCAGCTTCGCAAGCACTGTGATGACAGGCATGTGCCACCATGCCTAGTTTCAGGGACCGGCAAGGCAAACCCATAGTTCTGTGGCCCACACAGCCTATAAAGCTGGGGATCAAACTGAGGACTTTCCACTTGCCAGGCCAGTGCTTAGACCAATGAGTTTTCTCCCCATCTCCACCAGGACCCTATTTTTGACAAAGGGCCCAAACACTTCCCCTGGAAGTAAATATCTCTTTAATAAGTGGTGTAGGGAAAGCTGGCTTTGCACATGCTAAGGACTAAAACTCAGAACATCAACAGTAATTGTTCATACTACCTGTTCATTTTCCCTACTGTCATTATTAAAACACTGAAATCCTGTAGTTTTAAGAGGTAAAAGACAACAGTTCTCTAAGAATAATGACTGGCGATTTATTTAAGTCATTTGTTACTAAAAGAGAATTAGAATATTTTTTAATAGTATATGTTTGTAATACATGTAATGACATTCATTTTTGAGAACTGTTACATATACATATAGCATTTTGAGTATTTCCACTTAATTTCAGAGCAATATCCTTGTGCTTTTGATCAAAATGTTTGTTCTATTATTGGTGGATGAAACACTATTCAGATATTATTCAATTCCCATTATTTAACAGAGTGGTCCAACTCTGATGTTGCTTTTTGCATTTGTCAACTTGACCTAGTTGCAAGACTGTGATATTGAATTTCCCCGCCATGACTGTGTCGACTACCACTGGAACTTTTATATCCAATTGTTGTTTCAATAAGCTGGATATGCCAGCATTCAGTCATATACATTTACGGTTTTTAATCTCTTCCTTTACATTGTTCCTTTCAATGATGTGTGTTGATATTCATTGTCTCATGGTCAGCTTTGGCTTTAAGTTCACTTTGTCTGAAAGTAAGATAGCTTCTCCTGCCTGCATTTCAGGTCTCTTTGCAAGTCCATTGAATATATCACAATTCCAATACTTTATGTGAATGATGACAAGTAATTTCCATGACATCCCAAAGGGAAAACATTTTTATGAGCATCATTTTTACATACACACATATACGTAAATATACATATACATATACATATACATATGTACAAGTGTCACAGAAGTTATCACTCACTGATATGCACTTTGAGGAGTTAAAAGTTCAGATTTAAATATAGATAGATTAGTCATCTGCTCCTGTTCTTTCAAGATTTTTTTTGCTGCAATGTCCCATTATTGAAATTAACTTCATAAGCACAAACAATGTTAAAGCCATGATATAGATTAATATTTATTAATGAAATCTCAAAGTTTCTAGGCGCATACTTGGAATAGCAAGTTACTACACTCTGGACCTTCCTATAGAGCTCTTCAGGACATAGGAAGACAGTTACAACGTGTTCTATCTGCTACTCTGCCCAAAGAAGTAGATATTCCTAATAGGAAATTTTAACTCAGGCAGAAGTATGAGTCTCAAAAGATCCAGTGTTATATGTATAGCACATGAGGTAACAAATGCTTAGTGATTTCTGTCCTCAAGGGGTTCATCCAACTCAATAGGAAATAATAAAGAGAGAATTCCTTAGGGCATCTAACAATTTGCTATGGAACTATAGGTCATGAGACAGTTTCTCATGTGAATGAGGTGTTTTTTGAGGGTTCATATAAGATTGTTGTTTCCTTTCTTACAAGTGAAGAGAACTTTCTAGAGAAATCTTAGAAACTATGGTATATCTCCTAGAGTACCGCTCCAATGTGTACATATGCACTGATGATCATTACCTTCAGCAACATCAAAAACTTTGACTACAAGCATCTCAGGACAGTGGAGAGGAGGGTCCTTTCAGATCCTAGAAAAGGCAGATCTTCAGGCTAAAGGTGAGCAACCTGACCTTTAAAGCCCAAACTATATAAATCACTGGTTTGTGGAAATACCCATTATTCATCACTCTTCACAAAATTCACCTTCAGTGAAGACTACGCTGTGGCAGTCATAATCAGACACATTAGGAAATCTACTCGAATGCTTCCTTCATAGAGGAGAGACAGCCTATAAGGGGTAAGTAGGAAATTGAGACTCCTCAGAAAGCAACATACGAAGTCTTGTTGATCAGAGGCCTTGTGAATGTTGCTACACAACTTGTAAAGCTGTCTTTGTCTCTGTCTCTGTCTCTGTCTCTGTCTCTGTCTCTTTCTCTCTCCATCTCTCTCTCTCTCCTCCATCTGAAGGTGCATTGGTAATATCTCTGTCTTTGTCTCTTTCTGCAGATCACACTGTGAAAGAAATGAATATAGGAATGAACTCTTCAGTTATGGAATTTATTCTGATGGGATTGACAGACCAACCTGAGCTACAACTTCCCTTCTTTTTCTTGTTCTTGGTGAACAACATAGTCACTGTTGTGGGCAACCTGAGCTTAATTGTCCTAATTTTCCTGAATTCACACCTTCACACTCCCATGTACTTTTTCCTCTTCAATTTGTCCTTCATTGATTTATGTTATTCATTTGTCTGTACCCCGAAAATGCTGATGGGCTTTGTTTCAGAGAGGAACATCATCTCCTTTAAGGGGTGTATGGCTCAATTATTCTTCTTTTGCTTTTTTGTCAACTCTGAGTGCTATGTACTGACAGCTATGGCTTATGACCGCTATGTGGCCGTCTGTCAACCGCTTCACTACATGACCATCATATCCCCCAGGACCTGTTCTCTGCTGATGCTCGGCTCATACCTGTTGGGATTTACTGGTGCCGTGCTCCACACAGGAGGTATGATCAGCCTCATCTTTTGTGATTCCAGCATCATCAATCACTACATGTGTGACATCCTCCCCCTGCTCCAGCTCTCCTGCACCAGCACCTATGTCAATGAGCTTCTGAGTTCTGTGGTTGTGGGCACAGTGATCATAGCTTCTAGCCT
>PVJA010047267.1:0-14735 GCA_004027025.1 Myocastor coypus
TGCAGTTGAGGCTGGCCTTGAGCTCACTTTTGTAGCCCAGGCTGGTCTCAAACTTGCACTGATCCTCCTGCCTCAGCCTCCGGAGTGCTGGCATTACAGGCATGCGCCACCACGCCTGGCTAAGACATGTAAATATAATTTGTTAATCACAACTAGTAGCCTTAAAAGTCCTCTAATGCCCTTTGTGGTCAAACCTGTCTTCACCCCCTCTCCTGGAGTCACTTATCTATTTTCTGTCTCTATAGTGTTTTCCTTTTCCAGAGTAATAAATGGAATCAGGTGTCCTTTTAATATATGCATTTGAAATCTATCCATGTGGTTGTATATATTAGTATTGTGGCTGAATATTTTACTGTTGTGTACAAAAATTGAAGATTGTTTTTTCATTCATCAGTTGACATTTAGTTTTCTTTTCTTGGCTGTGGTAAACATCTGTATGCAAGTATTTGTTTATGTTTTCATGACATATATTGCCAGTTCTCTTGGGTAGATAACTAGGAGCAGAACTGCATGCATGACGTTAGTTTTTATTTTACATATGTGGGGGAGCATATTTTAAGCAGTTGCAGTGACATGAACAGATGGTGTTTCAGAAAAATCCTTGGAACAATGTGGGACATGGTGAGAGATAGGCAGAGAGAATGCTTAGGAAATTGTTGATCTTCAGTCTGTTTAGTTTCAGAAATTGCTGTTTTATACTGTCTTCCATGGATTAAAGAATATAGAGTAACATGCAGATTCTGTGCATTTGATTGGTGCTTCATTTCTCCCAGGTACCATAGTATGAAAATGTCATCTTCTGTGGGCTCCGTGGTAATAAGAGTCAACATTGATTTTTACCAACCTAAGTATTCATCAGTGTTTTTGTCATGTCTTCCATTGTTTTTATTTATCTTCCCTTAGCATTTCAAGCATAACATGGTAGGACAGTAAAGATTTGCAATACAACCAGTTCCTTTGCTTACTCTCTGTACTTTTGGAGAGGGACAAAACACTGGTCTTGATCTTGCTAGGTCTGGGTGCTAGGGTTTCCTTCCTGGTCCTTGGTGCCCTGAGCAAAGTATTTAATAAGATACACAGGAAAAACAATAGGGGTATAGACCTATTGAAGGCATAAGAAAGTGGCCATTTGAAGAAGGCTCACAGTGACCTGGTAGGATATCGGGAAGGGGGCATTAGGATCCAAAATGCTTGAATTGGTCCTCACTTTGTGTAAATATGACTTTGGGTCAGTTGTCCTAGTGAAAATTCACTTGGCCTCATGTCAGATATAAATTGTCCTATTGAAAAACACACATGGCCTCTCACAAGGTGGTTCTCAAACTTTCTAATGCCATGACCCTGCAATACAGTTTCTCATGTTGCCATGACCCCAAACCAAAAAATAATTTTGGTGGCTACTTCAAAACTGTAATTCTTCTACAGTTATGATTCAGAATGGCTTTAGGTGGCCCCTGTGTTTTGGTCGTCTGACCTTTGCTGGGGTCACGACCCACAGGGAAGTATCAGGAACAGAGCCTTTCATTTGTTCCTGCCCATTTGTAACCAAAAGGAATCGCCGCATGGCTTATCGTTTTAGAAAACGTCTCACTCAGAGAGTGAGCCTTGGTTTTTCTTTCTGAGGCATTCTAGCAGGTTGGTTGTCCTGTTTGCCCAACCCTTCTCTTCTATCTTGATGGCAGTGATTGGAAATAGGAACATGTATACATTCCTAAAACATGTAGGTTCCTCTTAAAACATTTTTTAAAAAATCTGAATTCAACAAAATCCTTTCAAGTACAATATAAGTCTGTTAAAAAAAAAAAAAAAAAAACTATTTATATGATTTAAGTCAACTGAAAATTAGAAGTAAGTACAAGACATCAAACAGGTCCTAAGAGATGGAGCCCAGGGCACTTATTTGTAAATGAGAACTGAAGCCAGGAAGCTTAACAGTTTACCAGGACCGTGTCCTGTCCATAGGACTCACTGTTGTTTCTGCAGTTTGATCATGAGTGTGTTTTCCTGGAGCAGGAAGAAGCAGTGTGTTGGGGTGGGGTAGGCAGAGGGGTATGTGTTTTCAGTAATTGGTAAAACAACATCAGACTTTTTATGCGTTTAAAAAGAAATATAGCCGGGCGTGGTGGCTCACGCCTGTAATCCCAGCACTCGGGAGGCTGAGGCAGGAGGATTGGTGCGAGTTCGAGACCAGTCTGGGCTACAAAAGTGAGTGCAGGACCAGCCTCAACTGCATAGCGAGACCCTGTCTCAAAAAGACAAAAAAAAAAGAAAGAAATATAATCACACTAATACAAAACTTAATTTCAAAGAGGAGCAATAGAAGCTACAAAATAGATGAAAATTAAACTTGATCATAGGTGCTGGGGGATTTTAATATTTTGTCTATTAATATTTGTCTACTTTTGTACTGTTATTGAGATATTGTGACAAGGGTGTGCTCCCTTAACAAGCATTTTATTTTACTGTTGAGTATCTTGAATGTCCTAAACTGCCAATTTTATTTTTTTCTTTTAAATGAGTCTCATGTTAAGTTGAAGTTGCTAACACAGAAGATTGCCGCGGAAAACCATGATGCCCCTGTAAAACTCTCTTCTCAGGGTAATGCCAGGCTTTCGGGGAGGTCTTACTGTCATTATGCCAATAGTCCAGAAATGCAGAAATAAAGTGAGCAACTGCGAGTTCCGAGTCAGTGCGGGGAGCTCAGGGTCCGCACTCCACTGCTGTAACTCCGCTTCTCTGTCGAATGAGGGTCACTCCTTCCACATCACCATACGCACTAAGGAAGGGTGGCACGTGCGGTCATGGTGGCCCTGCAGGCATTGTGTTTTCAGTCTCTGCTTCAGGCATTTAAACTAAGCCAATGGGGGCTAGTGGGTCAGAGAGTGGAGAAGAGAAAGATAGCAAACACACGGGAGAGGGTCGGAGAACCATTTCACATGCAGTCACGAAATAGTTACCAAAGTTATCAGCTTTGTCACTGGTGAGAGCTGACTGAAGGCTAAATCCTGGATGGCAGCAAGTGACAGATTTCCTAATGCTTAATGCTGAGCCTCAGAACTAACATACTCCCCAGTTCTCGGAAGCACCCCTAGTTCTCGGGGGAAGGGCACGCTGCGCCTGCTCTCTTCTAAGCCACAGGTCTGCCAGTGAGTGCTCATGCTCTTTCAGTGGCCTTCTGCCCAGCGCGGGAGGCACGCTCCTGTGCCTAAGTCAGGGCGGTCACCTCCCCTTGGGAGAAGTCAGAGGCTGTTGTAAGTAACTTTTTTTCTTAGACATTCTTGTTTCCTCCCTCCTGTGTGGCAAGGTACTCTTTTGAGATCTCACTGGCGAAGAGTTAAGTCCCCTAGCTTCTGGAGGTCGACCGAAAGGAAGGCGACATATGTGAAACACCCAGCATGGTAACTGAGGATTGAGTGTTATATAATCCATCCGAGCACGGTGAACCATACCTGCCACTTCAGCACATTGGGAGATTGAGGCACGAGGCTCAGTAATATGACCCCAGACTGGTCTACATAGCAACCTATTGAGACTGGTCTCCAAAATAAAAAAGGGGTAAGGGTACAGCTCAGCGCTCAAGCTCTGGGTTCAGTCCTTAGCACCACGCAAAACAAAAAACTAGATGAGAGGAACTGTAACCAGATGCTGATGGGGGCTCATTAGCGAGACGAGGAGTGAGGAAACACTGAGAAGATATGTTTATGAAGCACTACGCAGATGTGTTGGGAGGGGACGCCTCTCTGTCATAAGATAGGGTAGACGCTATTTAATTTGTAGCCTTTAATGTCAGAAAACTAAGGAAGTCCTCTTTTGATTGTGCTCACTCCTTTTATCGCTTCTGCCCAACCCTTTTTTCTGACACTGGTCCACCTCTATCTGGAAGCCTCTACTCTGGGACACTCAGCACCTGTCCACACCACAGGCACCGTTAGGTGTGCACCAGCAGGGCCCGCCCCCCAGCTGCAGGAGTGACTGCTTCCAGGATAAAAACTTCTACTCACTGGGTGCTGAAGCTCACCCAGAGCCAAAAGTTGTTTGCTAAGTGTGCGTTTAAGGCATGCAATCACCTGTCAGGTGTTTATATTTTGAAAAGAAATAAGTACACAAGTGATTGTGCTAAAAGCCATTTGGTGGAAGGACCACCACTTAGAGATTTGAAGGGTAAATGGATGGAAAAAGAGGGAAACAAAAGAGGGAGAGAGAAAATAAACTGAGACTGTGTATGTGATATCATCACAAACTTTATACAGATTGTGCATATATATAGTACAGGGAGGTCTCACTACACAGATGGACTCACTGTAATCCTCCTATTTTCGGCCCCCCAAGCGCTGGGCTTACAGATGCGCACCACCATGCCCAGTCTCCATAACTGTTTCAGCATGCTGCAGGAGCCGGGCCAGCACAGCATGCCAGGGATAGAATCCTGGTCCCTGCATCTGCCTAAGCAAGCGTTTTGGTCTGCTGAAATATCTGGCCAGCCGCTGAATTATAGCTTTAAATTAAAGAGTAGACATATTTTCATTTGATAAACAAAAAAAATAGGCCATTTTATGTAGAGAAAGTAACATAATAAGTGGCACAAAGCATAGGAAAGGGCAGCGTGAGGCAATCTGGGTGACCTGAAGTATAGAAGGCAGCCAAGAGCACTTGTGACTCACTGAGAGGACCCGAGCAGAAGGAGGGGGAAGCCAGGGGGTGGAATAGTCAGGACGCATATGACGTCTACCCACTGCATTTGCTGTCTTGTGTGAGGACAGTGTCTGGCACCCCAAACTTCAGAAATCTGCTGGCCATAGATCATCACAGAAAGCTCTGATAGTCAAAAGAAAGCTTGAAGTATTAGAAGAACAGGCAAAGTGTGACATAGAGATGCGACATGAGCCCTTGCTGGTGCAGTCTGGTGCCTGTATATTTGCTTGATGTCAGATGGCCATGAATCTTCAATTTGTAAAAAGTTCAGTGTCTACAAAATACATGGTGACCAGGCCAAGAAATGCAAGCTGTGACTCTGTCAGGAAGAGCTGTGCCACCTTCCTCAATAGCTACTTACTTCTGGTGCCCTCCTACTGTCGGGGCAGAGAAGACAAGCTGAAATGCACCTGCTGGTGTGTGTATACTTGTTTCCAGACACGAACTTCAAAATAAAATCCTCTTTTCTTTCAGCTAAGAAAAAGAAGCCTAAACTTTTAAATAAATTTGATAAAACTATTAAGGCAGAACTTGATGCTGCAGAAAAGCTCCGTAAAAGAGTAAGTTGGTATTTCTGTTATCCACAGATACGTACAATGTTTTCATTGGTAAGTAAGCACAGGAACTATACTATTTTGAAATAATTTAATAATAAGAGAATAATAAAAATGTCTAAGAAACAACCTTTAAATAGAGTGACTGGCCTGGCAGGATGGCTCAGTGGTCTAAAGCGCCTGCTTAGGAAAGCTTAGGTAGCTGCAGAGACCGCGGCTTGATACCCAGCACCACATGCTGCGCCAGCCCTGCCCCCAGGGTGGGCTGAGCCGGCCATAAAAATAAATAAATAAACAAACAAAAGTTCTGAAACAAGAAAAAAATAATAAAATAAAAAATTCTTTTAAAAAAACAAATGAATAGAGTGACTTTCAGACCAGTGAGATAGCTCAGCAGTCTAAGGCACCTGCTTAGGCAATCCCAGGGACCACAGTTTGATCCCTGACACAACATGCTATACCAGCCCTCCCCGACTCCCCTGGGGGGCAGGCTGAGCCAGCCATAACATAAATAAATAGAGTTTAATAATAATAATAATAATAATAATAATAATAATAAAATAGAGTGATTTTGCCCAGGCACATTATTATTGGAAAAGGCTGGCAGCCAATGGCCAGCTTCCCTTCTGGGTAGCTGGCTTAGATGTTAGTCCACTTCTACTACGCTGTGCTTGTATTGAAATCACAAAATTATTTGGCCATTCTGATCCTCACTTTGCTTATTTAAAAAAATGAAAATGATGAATATTTTTCCTAGTTTCTCCTTGCTCTTTAATAGAGATCAAATAAGATTAAAAGAACAAAAAGTTTCAACACTATCCAGTACCATATTAGTGGAAGCTTTTAAGTACAGCATATCAATGTGAAAAAAGAAACAAAATAGAAAGTAGATGAGTCCTCCTATACTCTTGGAATAATTATTGGTGAAATGACAACAAGTTTAATATTATTCCCACTTACAGTTAACCTTATATTCCCTTAGTTTTCCATGTGACTGTTTTGTTTGCTTTGTCATTAGCTGGTTTAAAATATTTCTGTTCCTTTGTAGATATCTTTTTTTTTTTCTTTTTTTTTTTTTTTTCTTCCGTATTTTAGGGAAGGGTCTCTAAGGTGTTCAGGGTCTCACAGACTTGTAATGACCCACCTGTTTACAGCCTCCCTGGAGCTGGGATTATAGGCGTGCACTATGACACAGAGTCTCAAGCGCTGTCTCAGTGCTCCCCAGGGGGCGGGGCCTGCAGGGCAGGCCCAGGGATCCAATCCCTGGCCCCTGAACCCGTGGGCAGGCTCTTTAATCCACTGAGCTATTTGACTGGCCCCCTGTAGATACAGTTTTTATAACACTTAATTGACACTAAATTAAAATTGGTTATTATCATGATTTGTTGTTAGTCACACCCTAAAATTGCCAGAATCCAAAATGCTATCATATAGTTAAAATCCTTAATCATCTGCTTTTTTTTTCATAAAAATTTCTATTTCTTTGAACTGAACTTCAGATTCTGTAGTGCTCACTAGTTTTCCTGTGAAATGCTTTTTTATCAAGTGGACATTGCCTGCAAAGGCTAAGGAAGGCCAAGGCATGTCAGCATAGTCGTGGAGCGCTGTGGAATGCTCTCCAATGGCTCCCCATACTCCCACGGCAACTTTTGCACAGTGACTGGATCATGGGGTGCTGCGCTCATCTGTTGGAGGCACCCAGTGGTGAGTTCAACAGCTGAGTGTGCTGCTGAGAGCGGTGGCCTGTTTGGAAGAGCCGGGTCACTGGGGACGTGACTTGGCAAGGCATCTTCATTCCTGGCCCTCAGCTTTCTCTTCGCTTCCTGGCTGCTGTGATGTGAGGAGTTTTCCTCCCTGGTGCCCCGTGGCATGCCACATGTGCTGTGGAGCCAGCCAACCACAGGCTGTAATGGTGACCTCTCCTTTAAATTGTGGGTGTTGTGTATTGGTCTTAGTAACAAAGCAAGTGACTGGCAGGAACAATAACCAAAATGATAAAAGCACATGCATTAAAAACTGAAATGTCACAAAAATGAGCTTCCACATACTAGTTACTGGTGATTGGAAATGAACCAGGAAGCATAAAGGCTTTTAAAAATAATGGAAAACAAGATTCTAAAATGGAGATTTGGCCCACTTTGCTTGCTAGTTAGTAAAAATGTAGTAACTCTGAAGAATATTATAGCAAAATCATTATTCACTTCCTCTAATTTTAACTGAGCTGAAACATTTCTAGCCTACCTTACTAACCTTTATGAAGTTAAATCGACTACAATCTGTGGTAAATTTGCATTTCTTAGTAGAAGTAGAGCAGGTAGCATCCATTTCTTTCTCCTCAGTTAACATCTTACACTTTTTTTTCTGGAGCGAACACCATTTATGTGATAATGTACAATGCCAATTGCACAGGTAACTTAATTTTTTTTTTGCGGGACCGGGGTTCAAACTCATGACCTTGCACTTGCCAGGCAGGCACTTGTGCCACAGAGCTATCTCCCCAGCCCCAACACAGGTAACTTTTAAAATAAAACACAAGTGAGCAGTTCTAAAGAAAGGGTGTTATGAGTTATGAGGAGTGGAAGGAAGGGCTCAGTTGCCGAGGGGCGTATGAGCCCGTGGGACGTAATGGTGCTGCATGGGGCATTCTCCATCCAGCTTATTTGGAAAAATTATGTTTTCCTCCATGAGCACTGTGAATCTGTAGCAAGGTAAACAAAGGAAGAAGAAAGAGCCATGTGTTCATCTGTTTTGAAACAACCGAGAGCTGTATTACAAACTGAATCACCAGCATAGTTATGTTTTCCTAAAAGTTTGTTTGTTTGTTTATTTATTAATGTATTTGGTACAGGGTATCACTATGCAGCTCGGGTTCATACTGATCCTCCTGTTCTCAGGGTCCTCAGCCCTGGGATTACAGGTGTGCCCCACACACCTGGTGTGGGTGGCCAGCTCAGTGCACCCAGGGGTGGGGCTGGCACAACATGTGGTGCTAGGGGTCAAATCTGGACTAATCTGCAGGCATTTAGTCCATTGAGCAATCTTGCCAGCCCTTTAGAAGTTTATTTTTATAGCTAGTACTTTCAATGGTTGCAATTTAATACCCTGGAATAACTGAAGAGCAGGTCAAGATAGAGCAAGGACATAGCAAGTTCAGCCTCAGTTCATAGCTCAGGCTCAGTTACTAAACTATGGAAAAGTACATGTTTACTTTTTTTTTACTCAGAAGTGTAGATCATATTTTAATGACCTATTTTTTAAAAATATTATTTATTATTTAAAGTTTTTCCTATCCCCAAAAAGATTTGAGATGATATAATGAAGTATATGTATTTGTTAAAGTCATTTGTTACTGTTTTATCATAAATGAACATGAAAAAAAGGAAAAGTAGGAAGAATGTAGCCAAGTCAGGGGAAGGTTAACACATAAAACTTCAGTTCATTCTACAGGCTTTAGTCATACTAGCAGTGAAGTCACTTGAGCTTTCTTTAGGATGTATAAGCAGACTTAAAAATTGAGATAATTTATCAGCATTGCTGTCTACACTAAATACAGAGAAAAAATATCTTTTGTGATCTTGGCAAAGGATGCCGTGATGGATGCAGACTTCCTACCACCATACCAGTGGATTCTGTACTACATCTGCATTCATTATCATCGCACAGTGTCCTTTAGCCCCACACACTGGCCTTGTGCCAAATGAAACTTGTGGGCTAAGCACACCCCTAGTGAATGGTTGCATTTCTTTTTTTATTTTACGAATTTTTTTTCTTGTTTCGGAACTTTTGTTTGTTTGTTTGTTTTTGTAGCTGGCCAGCCTACCCTAAGGGCAGGGCTGGCGCAGCATGTGGCACCAGGGATCGAACCATAGTCCCTGCAGCCACCTAAGCTTTCCTAAGCAGGTGCTTTAGACCACTGAGCCATCCTGCTGGGCCCAACTGTTGCATTTCTAGAACAAAAAATATGTTAAGTTGAGGAGCAGATAATTTTCAGTAATTATTTATAAACATTATGTCATTTTAAATAAGAATTGATTTAAACAATAAAAAATATTTTAAAAAATAAATAAATAAAATTTAAAAAAATAAGAATTGAAAAATAGTATTAGAAACTATATAAAATCCTTAGAAAGGAAATTCTTCTAGGCTAAACACAAACATAATAATGTTGCAGGCAGTTGATACTGGCAGTAGTAGAACAGTCCCTTGAGAAGGCCAGCCAGCCTCTTTCCTGAGTAATTGAAAGGATTCCTGGGACACAGCCAAGGTATTCCATTGTCTCCACAACCACAAAAGTGTCAGGGGAACAATGTGCTCCATCATAGGTGTTGTGAATATTGTTATTCCTGTTGTTAATCTGGCAGTGGTACATATCTGGCAGTAGTCAAAAAATCAGCTCTTATGTTTGCCACTTCAATGGATAGCCCACAAAATGGGGTGAAAATGTCCCTCAAGTGCTACTCCCTCAAGCCTATGAATGTCGCATTATTCAGAGACAGGGTCTTGCTATGCAGTTCAGGCTGGTCTTGCACTCACAGTCATCTCCCTGCTTTGGCCTTGTGGGTGTTAGCGTTACAGGTGTGCACCAGTACACCTGGCCTAGATAAGAGACTTTAAGAAAGCAGTATAAAAATTCTAGCAGAATCCCATGGTGACTGTTGAGTGGCCAACTTGAATACCACTATGCTGTGCACACAGACTTACTTATGTCATCATATCTCACAGGGGAAAGTAGAGGAAGCAGTGAGTGCGTTTGAGGAACTGGTCCGCAAATACCCTCAGAGTCCACGAGCAAGATACGGGAAAGCACAGGTACCCCGAAGCCTTTCTGTTAAAGTGGCTTTCGTGATGTGCATGTGTTCACTGTGCCTGGATTTTGCATGTGCCATAACATGCATTTTCTCTGTGCCCCTTCTAGTTTCCTATGAGGTTTGTTTCTCATGCCTATGCATGAACCCAAGCAAGGAATGCCACTTTCAATGTCGGCGACTGTTCAGTATTGGGACCAGCTGACTTTAGGAAGTCTGCATGTGTTCCACTTCACCCTATGATCTATGATGCTGCTTTCACTTTTGGTTCCTTTGCGCTATATGGCTTCCAGTTGTATAAGGAAAGGCTGCTAGTATGCTAAGGAGAGACTTTTTAAGAATATAGAGTGGAACATGCTTTGTTTTCTCCGTTGTTTCTTTCAACTGACTCACTTCTTCCCAGCCGCCTCTCCCCATCTCCCACGCTCACCACCTCATCTGGCTTTGTTCATCCCCCCAACCCCCTCTGTGCCGCTTGGCCACATTGCCTGCACCCGCACGAGCCCACCTGTGCCATGTGCTATTTTAGGCTGTGGGGATATATTTGTGTTGTACTTTTTCATCACAGTCACAAAAGAAGATGTAGAAAAGGCTCAGGAATAAAATAGAGGTAGTGCACTCCTTTCCAACAGACAGAAGGCCGAGCATGCCATGTGAGGCTATACTGGGAAAGGTACTATGGTGTCAGGAGGCAGAGGGCAAGAATGACCCACAGCTTAGGCTCCTACCCTTCGTGGGTTTTCATGGGAATTACAAGGTCGGTCTGGAAGAGCAGATTAGAATTGGCTATTTTAAATAACTTAGACAACCTAAGGACTATAGTCGAAGTTTCAAGTTCTCATGCATTTGGCCTTAGCATAAATATGGCAGAGGAATATTGTCTCTTGTGTTCAGATAGTGGAGGTCAAGATCTGGGTTGCTTAGTTTGCTTATCAATAACTTGCTTATCTTCTCTCTCCCCCAGCCAGAACGGTTTCTAGGAATTCAGGCATCGTAATACTAGAACATTGAAAAATATTTATAATATAATGAGCACCCTAGAAGTCTCTATCCTTGTGGATCTTATGTTCTAGTGGAAAACATTTTTAAATCATTTATTGAAAAAACAGTTAGTTCCAAGCCCTGTTCTAGGCACTGAAAATAAAGCCATTAGTAAAATTAATTAAAAACTCTCGTTTTTGTGTTATTTCCATTTTAGAAGGGAAGACAATGCATTAGACAAATAGGTATCATATATGTTTGCTTGTGGTAAATGCTAACAGGGTGACAGAGAAATGTTTCTCCAAGAAGGTAATATTTGAGCATGGCCTTACAAGTCTTTATAAATAAGTATCTGTTGGAAATATATTATAGTGTTAAAAATAGCTTCATATGGGGCCAGGGAGACAGCTCAGTGGAATAAATGCTTGCCTGGTAACCATAAGGTCCTGAGCTCAATCCCTGGTACCAAAAAAACCCAAAAATTCATTATATCATATCAATAATATAGGCTGCAAGGCAAAGAAAGCTAACTAAACAACAACTCTATTAAGGTCTTTTGGTTGCAGATGATATGATTAAAAGTGACAGGGCAGGTGGTATTTTAGATAAGTTGCCTAGAGGGTGCTCTCTAGGGAGGTGACATATGGCTGAGATATGACAAGGTTGTGGAAGGCTATTCAGACAGCAGGAACAACAAGGAAAAGGCCAGGATGTAGAGAAACTGTGCAGGCACAATAAGCCCATCAAAAAAAAACGTGGCATACTGAGGGAGCGGGCAAAGGAGGAGGAGAGGGAGCCCAAGGTCATGAGGATATTGTTCTACAGGTTCTAAAAAGACTTTAGAGGGTTATGCATGGGTTTGATAGCCTGGTTGTTCTTCATGCAGGATGAGTTGGTTTGGCTTATGGGTGCAGAAGCAGTTGCATGAAGGACAGAAAGCTGTGTTGGTGTGAGCAAGAGGAGATACTGGTGGCCTGTTTGTGGTTATAGCCAAGGACGTTGGGGACTGGGCAGATGCTGAAGCCACCAGACTCGATGATGGCGTCCACTGAGAGATCAAAGAAAGTGCAGATTCAAGCTTCTTGTCTCGTTTTGTTTGTTTGTTTGTTTGGCCAGTTGAGGAAGCAGAAGCGTCAGTTACTTGGAAGAGCAGGTTTGGATGACTTGATGAAATCAAGAGATCACTTTTGTTCTCGTTAACTTTACAGTGCTCGTTAGACTTTCAAGTGGATGTAAGGAATGGAGCACTGGATCTGTGGAGTTCAGAACTCAAAAGTCTAAGCTGGCATATGCAAATGTATGAGACTTTAAAGCTCCTATGTTCTCCCTAGAGGTATGAAAGGGTCAGCCATGCTGGGAAATGATAGGTGCGAGCTACAGAGTGTTTCAGGCTGGGGAGAGCCAGACTCCACTGGGTGGGCCAGCACTTGTGAGTGACACCCGACTGTTGACAACTGTGTGGCATAAACAGCATGTCTTTCTCTAAGCTAAAGATGGTGGCACTTGAGGTCCAGGTGCTCAGATTCTTTCTGTCTCATTAGAAAGTGATTATATTTTATTAATTAAAATTGTAAAAATCAAATTTGTGAAAAAATTTGTATATCTTAATCCATGCTACAGACCAGGATTAGGAGATGGCAACCATAGGATTCTTGTAAATTATTTTGTCCAGTAGTCCTCTAAAATTTAAACTGTATTTGCCATTAAGAGATCATGTGTTTGTTACCAAAAGAGCGTGCATGTCCTCCTAAGTGATGTGATTTATCGTTAAGTCCTTTGATTAAGAAAACATATCAACAAAAGAAAATGGTCTTTGCATAATTTAATTATAGCAAAAATGTTTTATGCTTTGAAATTTTTCTTTATGTTTGGTTTTGATAGTGGGTACCAAAGTCTAAATACAGGCAGTGCTTTTGAAACATGATGACTGCTATATTTGTATCATTATCTCAGAGAAGCATTTTGAGATACAGGCCTCAGGCAGTAGTTTTGATCTCTAAACTATTTTAAATAGCTACAGATGTTATTGATATTAACATTAATGTTGCATGAAGCAAAATTTAGGCATGGTAACTTAAATTTTAATAGAGTAATTTAAAGGAAAACTTAAATCCATAAGAATTTTAAAGATAAAAGTCCAACAGAAGATGGATTTAATAGGGGTGAATTATAACTTTCATTCTCTGTTAGCACATGTTGCAATTACTCTTGACTATCCAAACAAACTAAAAATACATCAACATTAAGCCAAATGCAGTCTATAGCATCTGTCATTTATAAAGTAGCATGGGTATTGGCTGGTCCTTATAATCACTATAAAAATCAATTTTGAATAAGGTCCCTAAAGATGGGACACAGGCCTTAAACAGTAAACTCAATTCATGTTATTATCTTCCACAAACGTTATTGTCTTCAAGGCCAAAAATGATACTTCTCCTGGCAAGTCAGCAAGATGCATTATTTCATGTGAGATGTTTATGTCTTGTGTTAAATATTCCCTTTTAGACCAACTTGTTTTATCTGTACATGCTCAACACTTAGAAAAGCAGCCTATAATTCTGATTTCTAAAGCAAAATTCATTGAAGATATTTTTTAAGGAATTATATCACATTTAAGTACTAAATTTTCCCAATTTTACAGATTGTAAATAAAGAACAGTGGGGCTCAGAGGAAGAAGAGACAAGGCATACAGATCGGGTCATCTTTCTTTTCAGACAGTTTAGAAAAACCTATTCCTGTCTTTATGGAGAATTTCCTTGGTAGGACTTTGTCCTTTGTCTCACCTTTGGTGACCTCCAGTTGCAGGACATTTGGTACCTCTTCTGTAGGTTCCAGTGAAGAAGGGGAACTTGACAGCGTCGATAGGACTCTCACTGCTCTAGGACTGTTTCTATGATGTTCACAATCTGGTGAATTAATTCACCATAACCTATTTCAGAAGCAGGTGATGTCTAAACAGAAAAAAAAATGCTTGATATGAGCATACAATGGAATACTGTGGTACAAGTGTGACAAGTATGAGCTGCTGACCTGGGCCTTCCGTCCTGGTAGATAAATCTACTTGGGGAAGTAAGTTGTAGATTTGAATGGAGTTATAAAGGATCTGAAGTGTACTTTCATCAAGCAAGGATGCATGCTGTCTTTTTTTAATCTTAGAGATTTTTTTTCCACCTGATTTCCTTTTTCGTTTTTGTATTTCCACTGGCTTGAGCCACCAGTGGCACAGGCATGACAGTCCCAAGTGGTCAAGCCTCCCAGTGGGACTTAGGAGTCATGCATGTACCATCAGTGGTCCAGAGCTTCCTGGCAGCAAGACAGGTGAATGATGGCCTGCTTGTGAACATGGTCTTCAGTTCAGTTCTGTCACCACTGCTACAGTTCTTGCTTCATTATCTCTAGAAACTTAACCTAGTCAGTATGCATTATCAAATTATTTCATTGGTGGACTATTTTCTGAAAAGCTTCTCATAAATGTCTCATTTTATCCATTACCACTGAGTCTTACTGGTTTTTGTTTTTTCCATCTGAGGATAAGGGAGAGATGGGTCATTTTCTTTTTTTTTTTCAATTCTTTTATTGTTTAAATTTAACAATGGTTATATTACATATTTTCATCATCGGATCAGTTTAGATAAATACATATAGGTATATAAGATTGATCAAACAACTAAACATTAACCTTTCTAAATCCACATTACTTTT
>PVJA010047269.1:0-14736 GCA_004027025.1 Myocastor coypus
ATCCTTGACAGTTTTTTTCTGCCTCTATAAATTTTGCAATTCTGAACATCTAATACAATCAAAATCATAGATTATATGGCCTTTCTATTGGCTTATCTCATTTAGCATAAAGTTTTAGGGTCCACCCATGGAGTGGCATGAACCGGTTCTCTCTTTTCATGGCTAGGTAGTATTCCATGATCATGATTACTTGTTTGGGAGAGTGTGTCAATTTCTGCATTATTGCATTGTTTCCAGTCTTATCCTCTTCATCTATTCTCCTTACAGTTTCCAGAGAAATCTGTAGGAATAAATTATGACTGATTATGATTATATAAGGCTTAAAAATGAGTACTTCACCTGCAGAAGGAAGGTGAAACTCTGGGCATGGCCTTCCAGTCCTACATTGCCTGCCCAGACATTTCCTCTCCTGTTCTCTTAGGCCCTTGGCATAGTCTGAGGGGACTGGCTCTGTTGTGCATGGGGTGACGTCCGCCTCTATTGCAGGTACGAGCTGCTCCCCTAAGAATATCCTTTGTCCCAGACTAAGCCCCACACAGCTTCTTCAACATTTTCCATTTCCATGTCGTCATCTCTTTGGATTTTCACAGGACCATAAAGAAAATTCTGTTATGACATGGTTCACTTGCTATAAAGCTTTCTATCAGTGAACTCTTTGTTTCTGAAAGCTAAGTTTTGACCCTGTCTCTCCATAGGGCCTGATACAGATCATGGGATACAGGAAAAATTTGATAAATGTTGACTAAATAAAGACTTAGAAATAGAAAAAAAAAAAAAAAAGTATAGTTCATGTGGATGTGAACTATTTCCATGAACAGCTCACAAAATAATAAATAATTACACGATATTTATCTGAGCACAGGAGTTACAAATTGAGGTCACTAAATGCCAGGCTGTCTTGAGATGATTATTATTTTTAAAGCAGAGCTACCATTAAAATGAATATATATTTTATTGCCTGGAATTGGCCTCATTGACTTATCAAACATTCACTGCTAAACCGCTGACCACCTATTTTTACCTTGCCACTGACAGGTCAAAGATCTCAGTAAACAAGTAGTTCTCAAAGGGAACCTGCTTTGGTACATCACTGTGTAAAATGACTTAGGCAGTGAAACACGTACTACTTGTAGCTGAAGCCACGATGAATAGATGCAGGCAACAGAGGGCTCTGCGGTCACTCACTGGACCTGAGAAGTCAAAATAGAATCTGTTGGTAGGAAACGGGTGAACTGATCTGTGTCCTCACCAGTTATTTTGATGTTAAAGTTAATTCTGTAGCTTTTATTTGATATTGTTTGAGGACTTTTAAAGAGCAGTCCAAGTTTGGTAGGGTTTATGCACTCCTGAGTTTGTAGGAGCAGTGCTAGAGTTAATGAAAATAAAGGTTTGTACCCAAATATTTTTCTTCTCTTCTGTGGTTTTCTCTACCTTCCTAGGAAAGTACTTGAAGTCACTAGCTGGGCCTTAGAGCCCAAGTTCTGATTAGCAAACACCGTCAGCCTCCCTCCTTCCCAACTTTTAGGTCTCCCAAATACTTCTTAGGTGAACAAGACCCATAGGCAGTCAGGAGAATAATTAATTTCTTTTCTTTCTTTCTTTCTTTTTCTCTTTTTTTCTTTCTTTCTTTCTTTCTTTCTTTCTTATTTATTTATTTTAATGAAAAGAAGTAACAGTGAGGCAATTTCACAACAGGTTAGTAAGACAGTTACAATAATACATTGCATATTGTTGTCTTCATAATATTTGTTCAGAGTACAAAATGCAGACTTGATAACTTATATAAACGCTATTGGTACAAATCTTTGTTCTCACTGAACTAAGAGAAAGTAGCTGTACGTATAGTCCAATAGTCCATAATAGTGGTGGGTTTTCAGCAGAACTGCGATGTCAGAAGCTGTTGACTTGAGCCTTTTACAGTTCTTACAGTGTCTCACTGCTCAGGTTGGACTCACAGTAATCCTCCTGTTTTCAGCCTCCCTAGCGCTGAGATTACAGACATGAGTCACCATGCCCAGACTCTGTCACCAACTCAGTGTGCCCTGGGACAGGGGCTGGCCTTGGCATGTGATGCTGGGGATCAAACCTCGGTCCTACCCTTGCCTACACTTCCCTAACCAGGCACTTTAGTCCACTGAGCTGTCTCACCATCCTAGAACAATGAATTTCTACAAAGAACTTCATTTTCAGTGGCCTAATCAAGGAGCCTATCTTAGTGATCATTAACTGTGGTGTCAACTTGAGTAAGACATGCTTCGTGGATTAGTTAGTGCACTTCTGGGGGAGGCTGATTGTTTTATGTAGGAGGGAAGATCCACCCACGTGTGGATGGCACCAACTAATAGGCATGGAGCCTTGATGACCTAAAAAGGGAAAAAAGAAGGAACTCTTGTTTTTAGCTCCGTCTAAGCTGGAGTGCACTGCCCGTGGACATTCATTCCCAGGCTTCCAGCTCAGACTCTTCAGGCTTCCAGGGCAGACTCTTTGGCTTCCCAATATAAACACGACTCACAGTGAGCTGGAGGGCTTTGCTGGTTGAATGCTTCTTTGACTCTCCCACATGCAGGCAGCCCTATTGCAGGGCACCAGTATAAGCCTGGTTTGTAAAATGTTATAGATTATATCAGATTGAATCTGTTCCTCTAGCGAACCCTAACCAATACAAATGTCATGCATGTTACTATGATGATTATTGCCTGACAGTGTACCACTAGGTCATTGCAAAACTCTAATTCTTGGCACATGAAAAATAGCAATGACATTCAACTTCTGAAAAATCTAGCTCTCCACGTGCTCTATTCCAAACCACGAATTTTCAAGGAACAAGTTTTCAGTGATGTCATGGCACGCTAAACTCATTTATAAAAATAGATCTGACTGAGAGAGAGACAGAAAAATTCAAAATCTGTAAGTTTCCTTCCATTTTTTGGGTAGATGTTCAAATATGACAGTGTAAGGTTAGCTTTCGAGGAGCCCTGGGGAGAAACACTAGCGGGAATACTGGAGAAGTTGATCAGAGGCTTCATTTGCTCCACTCTGCCAGGGAGGCAGGGTTCATAGCTGGTGTCCCCACGGTGCGAGCTGATCGTGGTGAACATCCCAGTGCACAAAAGGGTCACAGTAGAGGAGTAAGCACAGTGCTCTCAGGATTAAGCAAACCATTCCTAAGATGAGTGGCAGTATCTTGACAGTTGACCCTTAAAAAACTAAAGCAAGCCTTTGAGAGATGTGAGATTCATCAGTTTAATTGGTTGAACAAAACATAGTGCTCTTCAGAGGAAAATAACAGACTGTGATTTCTAGCCAATGAAAATGTAGGAAAATATGATCCATAGGCACAAGAAGAAAAAGAAAACAGCCAACAGCAACAGACATCCAGTTTTTTATTTTGACAAGACTATAAATAACTCTGAAATATGTTTTTAAAATCTACAGAAGCATGTAGATAGGTGTAGTGGCGGAGTACGTAAAAACTACAAAATTGAAAGAGAACAGTCATAGAATCCCTCGGAAACTGGGCATGGTGGTTCATGCTTATAATCCCAGTGCTGGGGAGGCTGAGGCAGGGAGATCACTGTGAGTCTGAGCTGTGTGTAGTGTACCATATAAGTGAATAAAGTATAAGGGAGAGAGAGAGAGAGACACAGAGAGAGAGACAGAGACAGAGAGACAGAGAGACAGAGACAGACCGCATCACCTGGGAGACTAAGGCAGGAGGATCATCTTGTGTTTGAAAGTAGCTTGATTACATAGTGAGTGCCAGACCAGCCTGGACTGTACTGAAAGACTGTCTCAATCAATCAATCAATCAATCAATCCATCAATCAATCAGAGGAAATTCTAGAATTCAAAAATATGACATCTGAAATAGATTCATTGAATGGAATTGACATGAGCTGGACATAATAAATGAGCAAATGTTAAAGCATGTGAGTAGCAATTACTGAAACTGAAACACAGAACAAAAGGAAACAATTGATCAGAGCTTTGATGACCATGGGACAGCATTAAATGATGCAGAATGCATGCAAGGATACTCTCGAAAGTGGAAAAACTGAGACAGGAAATATACCTAAGGAAATATTCACTAAAATATCCCAATTTTTATGGAATAAACAGTAAAACAAAAATTCTCCAACCAGAGATTCATGAATCTCGAGCTGAAAAAGAAAAACACATCGAAGGAAATATGGCCAAACTGCTATAAATTTTAGTATATGTGATGTCAAAGCAAGCACAAACTGCTAAAAATTTATTCAGAGGAAAAAGACACACTATTTACAAGAAAAAAATGATAAAAATATCACACACATGCAGCCAGGCAGCCATGAGAGGGCACATTAATAGAGTGGTGAAAGAAAGAAAAAACGCCCAGAAGTACATCCAATGAAAATATCTCTTTAAAATTAGGGAAAAATAAAAATACTGTTAGATGAAAAACAGTTGAGAAAATTTGTTACCAACAGACAAGAAATAAAGAAAATTCTTCAGAAGCCGGCCTGGGGGTGGGGGCACTTCTGTGATCCCGGTACTCAGGAGGCAGAGGCAAGAGGAGCTCAAAGTGAGCTTAAAGCCAGCCTGAATTGCATGGTGAAACCCTGTCTCAAACAAGAAAAAAAAAAAGACAAAAAAATAGAGAAAATTATTCAGAAGTAGGGGAAATAAGACAACACTGAAACCTAAAACTTTTAGAAGAAATAGCAAATATGTATGTGATTATACATGAAATATAAAATATCGTCAAATTATTTAATAGTAAGTCACTATTTAAGCCAAAATAATTGTATTATTTTTATTTTTGACACAGAGTCTCACTACACAGCTCAGATTTATAGTGATCCTGCTGTCTCAGCCTCCCCAGCACTGCAATTACAGGTGTGTGCCACCACGCCCCATTGTGACATGCGGTACTAGGGATTGAAACTGAGTCCTCAGGCTTGCCAGGCAGGTGCTTAGGCTGCTGAGCTATCTCCCCAGCCAGCAAAAATAATTTTAATATATTATTATATTTAACATATACATGGGAGTAAAAGGCACTAATAAGACTGGTAAATTATATCAATGACAAAATCTTGATTGTAATATTTGTTACAGCTTTAATACTATCATCTAGGAAACTTAGGCAGAGGGGACATAGAATCTCTGTGTCACAACTGTATGTGAATCTCCAGTTATATCCATAAAAATCAATTTAAAAGGGCTGGCCAAATAGCTCAACAGATTAAAGCACCTGCAAGCAGGAGCAGGGACTAGCGGCTCAATCTGTGGGCCGGCCATGCCGGCCCCACCTCCAGGATGCACTGAGACAGCAATTGAGACTTGACAAAGTGGTATGTGCCTATAATCCCAACTCTTGGGAGGCTGTAAATAGGTGGATCATTTATGAGTCTGATCTAGTAGTGAGACCCTGAACACTCTGTAGACCCTCCCTAAGATACAAAAAAAAAAATCAATTTAAAAATATTAGCAGACCACCAGGTATGGTGGCATGCGCCTGTAATTCCAGCCTTAGGGAAGCTGAAAACAGGAGGATCACTATGAGTCTGAGAGGTGTAGTGAGACCCTGTACAAAATACATAAAAAAGGAAAGAAAAAGAAAGATATGGTGAATATTTACAATTTAAAAAATTCATTGCAGCGAAAGACATTGCCACTAATTCCTCCCTTTTTGGGGTACTTATCCTTCTCTTCTTTCCACTTTCTGAAGCAGTTCTGAAAGTCCTCTTTTCTCTAGTTGCATGGCTGTGGCTGCTTTGATGTCTTGGATTGATTCCAAACATTTACCTTTTATGATCTTTGTGACTTTGGGAAAAAAACCCCAAAACCAAAGCCACAGAGTGCCAGATCTGGTGAGTAAGGTAAATGGTGACAGACCATAATATTTTTATGAACTTATCTTTCTTATTGAAAAGTACTCAACAGTAGCATTTATAGTATCGTACCTCAGAAAGACACTGCTTCCAAAAGCGGTCAGTACCATGGGATAAGTGGGTTCAAAGTAAGGGGGATTCATAGCTCATATAGATCAAATTAAACAAAACAAAACACCTTGTCTAAAAACTCCAGAGTGCAGATGATTTCTGTTATGGTTTGTGTATAGGTGGGTTCAAAGTAAGGGGGATTCATAGCTCATATAGATCAAATCACATAAAACAAAATATCTTGTCTAAAAACTCCAGAGTGCAGATGATTTCTGTTATGGTTTGTGTATAGGTGTCCCTCAAAAAGCCTCGTGCAGTCATGGGGTGGCTTCTGGAATTTGTAATTTATTATTGTGGAAATGGGTGCTGCACCTGCTCTGAGGCAGGTGATTTGCATTTCCACATAAGGAAGTAAGAGAAGTTAGCTGCTTGAGTAGCTAGCTCTCTCCCTGGGCCCTTGCTCTTTGCTGCTGCCATGGAAGGTTGGAGCCAGCTGAATATGGACTGAAACCTCCAGTAACTGAGCTAAATAAACCTTTCCTTCCCTCATTTTGAGTGTCAGGTGTTTGTCTAAGCAATGAGATAAGAGTAACTAAGACAATTTCCTCCTAAATTTGATAAAACCTCTAAGGGATAAATATTAATATTGCATAAATTTTTACAAAGAAGGAGAAAACACTTGCTAATGCTTTGGAGAGTCATGTTTCATGGTGTTATATGTCTGTAAGTGATTCTTCAGTGTTCTACTACATGCATTTATAACAACTGAGAACTGCTTCTTACACAGGATTGTGTAGACATGCATTTTAGAATGTGCATGAGTAAATATTCAGAAGTGCAACTGGGAAGTCATAGAGCAGCTACATGGCCAGCTTTGCAAACTGAACTGAGCTATCATCACGTTTTGTTTCTGCTAAAAGAACCCTAACACTTCTCCGTAGTTACCAGGGATTGAACTCAGGCCCTTGTGCTTGCCAGAGAAGCGCTTCTTCTACTGAGCTACTTTCCCAGCCCCCCTAACACTTCTCTGGGCCTGGTTTTTCTCATCTGCAAGTACTCCTTCGGGTATCACGCGGACCTCTGCGAGGCCAAATGTGACAGACCTTCTTTCACTTCCGGCTTAGCCTTTCACTTCTCTCGGTCTTCCTGATTGCTTCTCCTTGCTATTCTCTCTTCTCCCACCCAGTCCTGCTCCTCCTCTGCCCCCCAGCACCTTCCCATCTCTTCCGCTCTTATTTCCCTCTTGGTTGTTGTCTTTAGGACTCATGCGTGGACCTTTTCTTCCGTAATTTACCTTTCTCCGTGGTCACACCATTGATTCCTGAGGTTTGCCCTTTATTTATCTTTTGTGTGTGAGGCTTTCAGATGCAGGAGCACTAGGCTTCTGATCCCAATGTTGGGTGTTTGCGTTGTGCTTTGTACTCCCTACCACACCAATAAGTATTTAGCCTATTTACCAAACTAGGATCTGCCTTGAGACCTTACTTGGGCAACCTAGTTTTTAAAAAATAAACATTATTATTTAAAAAGATTTTTTATGGTAAGGGCCGGTCAACTAGCTCAATGGATTAAAGCACCTTCAAGGAGGCACGGGGGCTGGGGGTTCAATGAACCAAACTGCCATGTTGGCCCAGCCCCAGGGACGGGACACGCTGAGACTGAAATTGAGACTGGGCGTGGTGGCGCGCCTGTAATCCCAGTTCTTGGCAGGCTGGGTATAAACAGGCAGATCACTTCAAGTCCGATCTAAAAAAAATATTTTTTTTTTTTGTGATAAACTGTTTTATAATTTCAGCCTAGGAATGGTCTTACCACATCTCATCAAATGCATTGTTATTTGTTTTAGCTTTGAGCTTCCTGGTTCTAAATTTAAAGGCAAACTTGAGCCAAGAAGGGTGTAGATTCTTCATGTGTGACCCCCTTCCCTTTTGCCCTAATTTTGTAGTTGGAGACACCTTAAAAGAGGAAATAACTCCCTTTCAGGCAAAGTGAAGGAAAATGTAAACTTCTTCTGTGGCATCTTGAACAAATGTATGTTTCCCATCACTATGTTTCATGACTCAGCGTGGGCTCTTAGGAGAAAGTGGAGAAAAAAAAACCAAAAAAACAAAAAAAACAGACAAATGTGAAAGCACGTGCGCAAAAGCATAAAAATAGAAGAGAGGGCTGTGAGAGTATAGTGGGAAAAAGTACAAGCCTATCTTTTAAATTCTCATGCCAACTGAATTTTTAGCATCTCTAGGAATGAGTTGGTAAGAACTTAAAAAAAAAAATTAGACTCTGAAGTTTTGCAGGCTCTGCAGAAGTCAGGTTGCTATTTACTCTCCATCGGTTTGGACAACTGGCTCAGCCTGGAATTCAGTTCACCAGTCCAGAAGACACTGGACTTGTTTCTTCAAGGAACTTTCCTTGCGCTGGCCACTCTGTAATTACCACCATCCTTGCTTAGGGACACCCCTGAGACCAAAGGAGACAAATTCATTCTCCTTCTACCCCTTTCAGACCTGCCTTAATTCTGTTTGATATTCTGGATATTCCCGCAAAAGTATCCGTATGTGAAAACTGTAAAGACATTTTAGAACAGCTATCATTAAATGTCCCTGTAGAATTACTAGAAGGTTCTAGAAGGGAAAGTAAGGATAGTGGTGTGGAAATTAACAAGAAGGGAAGATGTAGAAGTTTTAAAATTCTGGCTTGAGGGTATGATTCTGTGGTAGAGCCCTTGCCTGATATACTAGAGGCTCTGTGTTCAATCCCAAGCACCATGACAATAAATTCTGGTTTTTATGCCATCCTCTGTCAAATGCTTCCATGATGCTCATGTTCCATTTGCAGGAGTGGGTTGGAAGGGACAGTAAAAGGGGAATTTTTTAACAGTAGGACCAGACAAGGTATGTTTCATTGTCTCAGTGGTAACCTACCTCACCAGTTGAGATTTGTCATTCAAATTTTGTATTTTACGGCCAGCCCATGACAAGCAGTAACTATTGAGTGCACGTAAAGGTTTGTGAAAATATTATAAAATACTAAAACCCCTTTCTTGCTGCTCTTAAAGACTTTTGCAAAGAGGCAGGTACCGTAGGGAAAGAGATTGTCAAACAATGTTAAGTCTAAGGGTGATGGCAGTAAATTCCTTGCAGAACAAATAGAGCAAAGATTCATGAGCTGAAAGTAGTGGATTGTGATCACGGATGGGTAAAGAAGTGCTAAAGTGACTCGCATTTGAAAAAGTAAGGTGGGGGTGCAGGATGGGGGTGGAGGAATGACAGTGCATCTGAACTCTTTCCAAGCTCCGATCATCTGGAGAAAAGTGTTAAGCTACTCTTGAGTCAAAGAGAAATTTGAATATTTATAAACATGGAAATTAAAGGAATATGGAGTCTTGCAACAAGCATGTTTTGTTTTTTTTTTTTAAGAAGGGTAAAGTAAGTTGGAAGTTAGATCTGTTTACAAAGTTGTTATTACCATATAATTTAGAGCATGTTAAGTACCCCCAAAGAAACTTCAGTAGCAGTTAATCTGTCTCTGTTATCTCATCCTCCCAGCCCTGGGAGCCGGCAGTCTACCTTCTGTCTCTGCTGCCATACACACTCTGTTTCACAATCCTTGACTTCTCTTCTCTCTGGAAATCTAGCATAAAATCTGGACAGATAGGACTCTGTTGTGGGGCCATTTCATCAGGGTTGATTCTGAACCATTCAAATGAAAAGGGCATGGATTTGTCCTTTTTGGGAATTTTATAAAACTTGTCTTGTATGATTAGGTCCTTTATAGATATATTCATTCATTTCATAGAATGTATCAGTGCTTTTTCATGGCATGGTCAAATAATCTTCTATTGTGCAGCTGTATTATGTATTTATTTACTCTTTGGCTACTATGAGTAATACTTCTACAAGCATGGATGTATCCATTCTTATGTACATATATGTCTTCATTTCTTTCAGGAATGTGATTTCTGGGCTATACATCAACTCTGTACTTGACTTTTTGAGGAACCACTGAACTGTTTTCCAAGAAGACTGCATCAAATTTGCATTTCTACCACCAACTAATTGATTTCAATTTCTCCACACCCACAGCGATGTTTGTTATTATCTTTTAAAGCCATTTGAGTGGATGTAAAATGATTTCTCATGGTGGTTTTGATTTCTTTAACAATTATTGAGCATCTTTTTTTTTCTTGTTTCAGAACTTTTGTTTGTTTGTTTATTTTTTTATTTTTATGGCTGGCTCAGCCTGCCCTGAGGGCAGGGCTGGAGCAGCATGTGGTGCTGGGGATTGAACTGTGGTCCCTGCAGCTGCCTGAAGGCGCTTTAGACCACTGAGCCATCCTGCCGAGCCCCTATTGAGTATCTTTATATGCTTTTATTAGCTTTTTTTTTTTTTTTTTTTTTTTCCGCCCTCTGCCTCCATACACTCACTCTGTTTCACAATCTTTGACCTCTCTTATCTCTGGAAATCTAGAACAAAACCTGGGTAGATAAGACTCTTTTAAGAGGTTACTTCATCGGTGTTGATTCTGAACCAATAAAAAGAATAACTTGTTCAATTTTGCATTTCATCAATTAAATATTTGGTTCAAATTTATGGACTCTGATGTATTTGTTGAATGTCATACTTAAAGTCAAGTAGAAGATAGAAATTAAGTCCAGAAGTCTTTGTGAAATAAAGAAGAAATAGGTGAACATAAGGAAAGTATCAAGAGTTTTTTTGTGTGTGTGTGTGCTACTTGGGATTAAATGAATGGCCTTCACACTGAGATACAGCTCCACCCCCTTTTTAGAAATGGTTTTTGAAACAGATTCTCACTAATTTGCTAAATTGTCCAGGCTGGGCTCAAGCTCTTCCTCCTGCCTTAGCCTCCCAGAATTCTAGAATTACAGGCACATACCACCTTGCCTGGTTCTAGAGTGGTATCTACGGCGAAGTGGCTGCCTTGATAATATGCATACTCTTGGACCCCACAATCCATTACAAGAAGTCTGTCTCAAGGAAATAATGACACCGTTTTGCAAAGCTTAGCTCCAGAAATGTTTAAATATTAAACTTTATTATGAAAAATGAATTCAGGGTCAGGAGATAGCTCAGCAGACTAAGTGCCCGGTTAGGCAAGCACAGGGACCAGGCTTTGATCCCCAGTACCACATGCTGTGCCCCCATCCCTGGGTTCCCTGAGCCAGCAACCGAGTCCCGACATGGTGCTGCACGCCTGTAGTTATAGTGCTGAGCAGACAGAAACTAGGAGGAGCACTATGAGTCTGAGCTGCACTGTGAGACCCTATACCAAATACATTAAAAAAAGAAAGATAGAAAGAAAGAAAAAGTAATTGAGAAGGTAGAGCCATATTTCACACTGACTTTTGGATTTAAATTTGTTATACCTAGATAATGATTATGTATTTGTCCAAAGTGATGGACATATATATGTATTTATTTAGTATACAAAAATCAAGGGAAATTTGACACACAGGGACATGAGACAAGAACGAGGGCCTACTAAGGGTAGCTAACTCCCTAGCACACTACACTACTTGTTGCAGAACTACAGCCTTGGAGAAAAGGAGGACTAGGAAGAATTCCATTGAGCAGCAGTGATGATACAGAGCTTCTGTGTCTCTCTTGGTTTAGTCTCTGAGACAAAAAGGAAAAAAAAAGTCTGTTTTGAGACTTTGTAATTAGTGACCTGTACCTTATGTTGTTTTGGGACCCAAATTATACTACCCAAGTTAGGAAATTAGCAATAGAAAATAAAAGTCTCTGAACTAGAAACCTTCAGGCATGTGGCAGAGAAATACAAGTCTGTCCTTGGAGGATGAGACGGCCGTGCAGATCGCTCAGATCACCAACAGAGTAAATTCTCTGAAGATGAGCCACAGTCCCCATTTCAAAATCAGTTTCTTCTACCTCACAGATTTATCTACAAGATGCCACGTTTTCTTTTTCATTTTCAGAAATCCCCGAAGAATAAAACTTATGAACACTTTCATCTTTAAATGTTCTCAGGGGCTTGCCTGGCAAGTGGAAAGGCCTGGGTTGGATCTCGGCTACGGCCTGCTGTGCTGGCCTCAGAACTCCGGGTGTGCTGTGTGGGCCCCAGAAACAGGGTGTGGTAGCATGTGACTGTAATCCCAGTGCGGGGTGGCTGAGATAGGGGGGCCACTGAGTCTGAACTGCATAGCAAGACCCTGTATAAAATAAATAAATATATATCTTTCCCAGCAGCCTGGAAATCCTGGCTTCATTAAAGTGCATGGGGGCTATAGCTCAGCCGATTAAGGCACTTGCAAGCAGATGCAGGGGCCAGGGTTTTCAATACTAGAGCCTGCCATGCTGGCCCTGTCCTTGGGGCTCACTGAGCCGGCAACTGAGACTGGGCCTGGTGACACGCACCTGTAACCCCAGGTCTTGGGAGGCTGTAAACAGGTGGACCAGTGCTAGTCTGATCTTGTAGTGAGACCCTAAACACCCTTAGACCCTTCCCAAAAAAAAAAAAAAAAAAAAAAAAAAAAAAAAAAGTTTAAGGAGCCAGCCAGATACCTCAGGGGATTCAAGCACCTGTTTAGGCAGACTCAGTGACCCACCAGGGTTCAATTCCCTGGCATGCTGTGCCTGCCCTGCCCCTGGGGTGCCCTGCGACAGCAACTGAGACTAGGTGTGGTGGCATGTGCCTGTAATCCTAGCATTTGGGAGGCTGAAAACGGGAAGATTACTACAAGTCCTGTCTGTGTAGTGAGACCCCTTAGACCCTGTATTAAAATACAAAAGAAGAAGAAAAAGAAGATGACGAAGGAGAAGGAGAAGAAGAAGGAGGAGGAGGAGGAGAAGATGAAGAAGAAGAAGAAGAAGAAGAAGAAGAAGAAGAAGAAGAAGAAGAAGAAGAAGAAGAAGAAGAAGAAGAAGAAGAAGAAGAAGAGGAAGAAAGGGTAAAATTGTGACAAGAAGGGGCCAGGGAGTTAGCTCCATGGCACAAGTGCCTGCCTGGCAAGTTCAAGGTTGTACGTTTGAACCCTGGTCCTGCCAAAATAAAACAAAACAGAGCAAAGCAAAACAAAACAAAACAAAAAACAGAAAACAACAGCAACAACTAGATTTTTACTTAAAAAATAGAAAATAAATAAAATTGTGACAAGTGTATGTAAGCGAGGATTAGTTTTAAGTGGAACTAAATGGGTTCTGTAAATATATGAAATAATAACACACTGAAATTAACCATCAATAGAATAACATGTTTTTATTTGATTTTAAAAGTTCCCTGTTTCCTTCATGGTTGCTTGAGATTTATTGCTTGTTGTATGAACTCCTGTTGTTCATCTTGTCTTTAGCCCCTGGCATTTGAGATTTATTGCACAGCCCCTTGAGTCTATAATGCCAGCCACTGTCTGTGACTCTTTGCTCTGTCACATCCAGCTGACTTTTTACTGGATCCATCTACATTCTCAATTTCTATCTAGTGTTTGCAAAGGCTGCACGTCCTTTGGGTATAGCAGCTATTCTCTCTCTCTCTCTCTGTCTCCCTCTCTCTCTGTCTCTCTCCCTTTTTAAAGAAGTCAATACCATTTCACTGAAAAAATGTAGTCTCCTTATTGAAAATAACGTAGCAGTGGAAGCATTACTACAGTGGGAACATCAAAATGATGCCCAGGTTTTGGAGGCGGATTGATTTTACAGGCACTGATCAGGATCATGCCCAGAATATCAGGCCCTGATCTCTGGTGGTCGAAGGCCTCTATGGGATGAGCAAGTAGGAAGTGCAGAGGCAGAGTGGGCTTGTTAGCTGGGGATGGGCTGATACAACCTGCATCCTGATGACCAGCTGTGCATCGCAGTGACCAGCTGTTTCTAAGACACAGGAGCAACAGGAACTGGAACAGGCACTGTTACCTGGGTAACTAAGAACCTGAAGTGTGCTGGCTACATTTTCTGTTACATCACGACTGCTTTCAAAGTTTTCTGTTCCAGGTGTCTGCTGATTTGTACCTCAGCGATGGCGTAATGAGTTTTCATGGAAGTTCTTTTTTTTTTTTTCCCAAGATTTCTCATCGCTTCGTGGACTCCTCTGGGTGAGTAATCCTGCTTTTGTTCTTTCATGTGATTCGACTTGGAGTTTTAGTTTGAGCTGGGGAGTGGTGTCCTGTAACACCAGCAGTCCTTGTGATTTCAACAAGGATGAGTTGTGAGACACAGACAAACCACATCTGGGGCTGAAGTGTTTCAGGTCCTGGAAAAGAAAAGATCCAGGAAAGCCATGAAGCTGTTCTTAAGTACTGGGATAATGGGAGTAGGAAGGGTGCAAAAGGAAGAAGTCCTAGCTGACATACACAGGAGACAAATGTGGGAACCAGACAGCAACCAGATGGAGAGAACTGCAGATGAGATTCTCCTTGCCAGGAAGGCTGAAGAACCAGGGACCGGCGCAAGGTTGTGCGCGCTGTCCCTTAGGCCTGCAGGATACTCGTACCATGGCAGGAAGAGACGTGAGTGTGTACATTATTATACACACAGTTCGCCTAACATCTAATTGATTCACTCATGAAATTAAGATTGGAAAGTGGGTGTTATTTCACTTTATGCCCATTTCTGTCCCTAATCCCTAGGAGAAGAGATTTTCTGTGATCTCTCTCTCTCTCTCTCTCTCTCTCTCTCTCTCTCTCTCCCCCTTTCTCTCTCTCTCTCTCTCTCTCTCTCTCTCTCTCTCTCGACTTAAATGCCTTTACCCTTAGGGTATTGTGCGTGAAAAATACAAAGCAGCACTTTGGATAAGTAGCTCTTATTTTTTCTCTTTAACCTTTGCAACAGTCTTTAAAGTGTACAA
>PVJA010047270.1:0-15634 GCA_004027025.1 Myocastor coypus
TTAGATTTTTATTTTATTTTATTTTTCTTGTTTCAGAACCTTTGTTTCTTTATTCACTCATTTTTATGGCCGGCTCAGCCCACCCCGAGGGCAGGGCTGGCGCAGCATGTGGTGCCGGGGATCGAACCGCAGTCCCTGAAGCCGCCCAAGCTTCCCCAAGCAGGCGCTTTAAACCGCTGAGCCATCCTGCCAGGCCCCATATTTTTTTTTTTGACAGTGTTGGGAGTTGAGCCTCAGGCATCACATGTGCTAGGTACATGTTCTGCCACTGAGCTACGCCCTTTGCCACTTGGCGAGACTGCTACATAACAGTGGATAACTGGAAAGGGAAGGCCTTATTTATCACTCTAACCCATCAGACTGGTAAATATTAAGTACTTTGACATATGCTAGGGAAGAGATGAAAAAATAGCCCTTACCCTTGTTAACCATAGCCGATTCAGGATTGACCTGCTGTGGCTTCCCCTGCAGGACACCCAGCAACTCTCTGGGTCCCACACGCACTAGGAGACTCACACTGGGATGCTAACAACAGCAGTCCATCTAGGCCTCACTGAAGCCATCAGGTGCCCAGCCTGGGCTCCCCAGAATTCAGGTGAAGGAACAGGGTACCAGGTGATTCTGGGACCAGACCCACACAAGGTCTCCTGTACAGGATGTCCAATACCCAGCTCTTTCAGCAGAAACAACAGAGGTATAAGGCTTGCCAGCAGCCTGCCTGCCACTTCCCCACCAAAATACCTAAAGATCCTCCTTTGCCTTGCAGCCAGTGGCAGGTCAGGCTGGGAAACCTCCCCAGGGCACTGGTTCTCAATGGTCAAGGCCATTAGCCATCTTTCTGGTTTCTCTCATCCCCGGATCAAGCGGATCACAAGGTGCAGTTCTGCCCAGGAAAGAAGTGAGGATATCCATGGACATGTTGGGAGGGGTCTTCTTGCTGCTGGAGATAGTGCATGGGAGCGGAGGCTCACCCTTCTCTCCCAGTAACCAGGACTGGATGGCCTGGTGACCATCACCTGGCTGAGCTACTCTTTAGCAGGGACTCTGCAGGTGAGCAGAGCAACACCACAGCATGTGCCCTGCAGCACTACCATGGGCACATAGTGCTATGGCAAGGCCCCCACCCACAGTGCCAAGTGAGGCTGTAGAGTACTATACACTGCACAGTGCTTCCACACACACACACACACACCACGTTCGGCAGCCTACCAAAGGCAAGCGCCAAGCTGCAGGGGTCAGCACTGGAAGCTGAGGCTGCTCTGTTTCTCTTAGGAAAATCACCAAGAAAACTGAGTTCCTTGGTAACTTCTGGAACTTTCCTTCTCACACTGCACTCTGACCTGCCCAGTGGCCCTCTTCCTGGTACTTGGACACCGACCTGAAGATCCCTCCATACTCCTCCAAGTTCCAAAGCCCAGCTTTTGTCCCATATCAATCCTCAAAGTGTGCTGTTCTGCTTCTGACATACCATGTGAACAACAAGAGTGCCTTGTTATTCTATGATCAGAGCTCAGGTCTGTGCCATAGCAGCATAGGGTTGCCCTGCCCGGCCCTGCACAGGCTCCAGAAAGCTGAGCCTTCCTTCCACATCAGCTCTCAGGCAGCAGTGTCCTCATGTCTAGGTGCTGACTGTCACTGTCACTCACAGGACAAGCATTCATAGAGCAAGACTGGGAAGGCAGTCTTGCATCCTTCCGGGGTATAGGGTACCTCCCTGTTGTACCTACTAGGCCTAGCAGGAAGTCAGTAAATATCTTTTGAATGCAGGGGAAAAAGTACTGTGGCCTTTCCTCTCCCGGCCCACACAGGGCTGGAGGAAGCCCCTGAGCACCCCTTGCACCCATGTACAACTAGGAGAGCTGGGGCTCCCTCACCCTCCTCAGGGCCAGCTGACGATTCACCCACAATCTACCTGTCACACAGAGGCTCGGGGCTGGCCCATAATGTAATGCTCTGCCCACCCCAAGCCAAGCCAAAGAGGGAAGCAGAGAGTAGACGAGCCTGGAAGTAACTTCCACATAGGGCCTCTGTGCTGGTCCTCATGTACCCCAGCCCATGCGCACATGGCCTATATCTCATTCTGCTGGGCCAGGATGGGGGCCTCTCCTCGCCCTCACTTTCTATATCGCTCAAGAAGAGCTGTCCTCTCACTGCAATGCCCCCTGCAGTGGCCACACCTGCCCCCATTCAAATACCACTCTAACTGGGGATGCAGGAGAGAAGGCCCCAAAATGGCAGACCTGACAAAGGCATCTACAAGCCAGCTTTCTCCTGGACCCTGGCAGCCTGCACGAGGTTGAGGGACAGAAAGCATCATGGTGCCAGGACAACTGCACAAAGGATGAAGATGGCCTCTGTCTTCAGCACTAGAGGGACACACAGCCAGCAACATGAGCCCCAGAGTCAAATTCAGAGGGAAGTGGGCAGCTAGAGTTTGGGTCAAGCAGCCAGCTAGCTCTCATAGGAGGCCAAGGCAGTGATGTAGCCCCACCAACTTCACACTCAAGGCTAGAGACCACCACACTGCCCACCACACCCTACCCTGAGAGCTCAGCCATCAAGTCCCACCCAGGGTCCCGTTCAGGAAAGCAGCCACACCTGCCGAGGCCCTACCAGTGCCTTCCTCAGCAACCTGATCCCCACTCCCAAAGTCCCAGAGGTATGTACATTAGCATAGGCTGTGGCTCAGCACCACCCCACCCTGCCCGGTTCAGATCAGCCACTTGGGCAACAAGAGCTAGCATTAGACAGGGCAGGTAGTTGCCTCGCAGATCTGCTGGAGACCGGCGGCCTTCGACCGGGTCTGTCTCTCACTGGGAGCGGGAGTGCCCAGCAGTCCGGGGACCTAGGACCCTGGGGGCCCAGAGTAGGCTGGACTTCCGGCTAGAGCTCAGCAGGTGCGGGCGTAGGCCACCCTAGACACCTGGACAAGAGGGTCAGAGGCTTGCGGTGTCCAGGGTGGTCTCGGCTAGGGACTGGGCCGCCCAAGACGGAGAGAACAGGAAGGAACAGATGCGGAAGGACTGGGCCACCGGGCTGCCAGCCCCGCCCCGGCCGCCGCTGGCCTCCCACCCCGGCGGGGCTGCGGCGCTCCTCGCCCCGAGAGTGCAGGCGCTCCCGTAACTCGGGTACCGGGCTTGGGGGCCCTGACTACCTCACCTCAGGAGCGTACCCCACCGCCCGTTCCAGCGCCCTGAGCCCACCTCTGAAGGGCAGTGGAGCCGCCAGGCGCACGCGCACGGTTCCGACCAGTGTCTCCCCTGGGCAGTAGACGACGCGGCCCTGGCGCAGGCTGATCTCGAAGAGCTGCACCCGCCCCATGCCGCGGCCACCCGCGCCGCGAACACTCTCCCTGGCTAGCTTGGAGGACCGAGTCCCGCCCCAAGGACGAGGCCCCGCCCCAAGCCCAGGACACGCCCCCGGCCAGAACTCGGCCCCGCCTTCGCGGCCGGACCGGGCTTTTCCGACAGCCTCGCGGCCCGGCCCAACCCCACACCCGTCCCGAATTTCGGGACCCGCTTTCTCTCTAACCTGCCAGGTGTACTGCCTGTCCTGGGCCGGTACCCTCTAAGGCCCTCCTTTGCTTCCCCCGGAACCCCTTCCTTTGACTAGGATCCTTCTCAGCCAGCGCTCGGGCTCAGGTGCCAGTCTCCGGCCCCCCCCATTCCAACACCCGCCCGGGTCTCCCGGGAACCAGGACCCGCCCCCTGGCCTCGGGACCTGCCCTGCGGAGCGTGGGGAGACCGAGACTTAGGCGTGCGGCTGGCCGGCCCGGCTCACCTGTGCTGGGCACACACGCCTTGCACAGCCCGCCTAGTTCCCCTGTGCTCGGGGACTCCCACCCCGCTGGCTTCCAAGACATCCCCAGGGAGCGCTCGGCATGCCTAGTTTCCCGCGCCCATTGGGCTCATCCGAAGCTGATAGGGACGCAGGTGCAGAGTTTCCATAGACCCGACCTAGCGTCCAACACCAAGGGTAGGGGTATTGGGGTCTGCAGATGACTCTAAAACCAGGAGAATAGCCGGGCGTGGTGGCGCACGCCTTTAATCCCTGCACTTGGAGCCGGGCGTGGTGGCGTACGCCTGTAATCCCAGCACTTGGGAGGCGGAGGCAGGAGGATCGGTGCGAGTTCGAGACCAGCCTGGGCTACAAAAGTGAGCTCAAGGCCAGCCTCAACTGCATAGTAGACCCTGTCTCAAAAAGACAAAAAAAAAAAAAAAAAAATCCCTGCACTTGGGAGGCTGAAGCAGGAGGATCAGATGCGAGTTCCAGACCAGCCTGGGCTACAAAAGTGAGCTCAAAGGACAGCCTGAACTGCACAGCGAGACTCTGTCTCAAAAACACTAAATAAATAAAGCCAGGAAGCCGGGCGTGGTGGCGCACGCCTGTAATCCCAGCACTCAGGAGGCTGAGGCAGGAGGATCGGTGTGAGTTCGGGACCAGCCTGGGCTACAAAAGTGAGCTCAAGGCCAGCCTGAACTGCATAGTGAGACCCTGTCTCAAAAAGACAAAAATAAATAAATAAAGCCGGGAGAAATTTATGCTGATGGGCGGTTGAACCCAGGACGGTAGCTCTAAGCTGCAGCACAGAGTTTGGTGTTTTGTTTTGAGACATCTCAGTAACTTGTCTGGGCTCAAACTTGAGACCTTCCTGCCTTACTGGGATTATACATTTTCACCACCATCCCCGGTTATGAATGTTACATTTTTTTTCCAGGTTAAGTACATATTGAATAAATTCATTGAGTTTTTTTGTTTTTGTTTTTGTTTTTGTTGAAAGGGAGATCAAACTCAGGACCTTGCACTTGCCAGGCAAGCACTCGTGCCTCTGAGCTATCTATCTCCTTGGCCCTTCCGTTGAGATTTTTGGCACCCTTTGCAAAGCAGTTGGGCTACTCCCATAGGTTGGCTAATGTGAGGGTTCTGACTACTTTTGAAGCTAGACAAGCATCTATGCTTGGTAGCTTCAGGGCATTAAATGTATTCTCCTCTAGGACACTTTCCACTATCACTTTTGTTGTTGTTTTGTCTTTTTAAGATAAGGTCTCACTATGCAGTTCTGGTTGGCCTTGAGCTCACTTTGTAGCCCAGGATGGTCTCAAACTTGCAATGATCCTCCTGCCTTACCCTCCCAAGTGCTGGAATTACAGATGTGTGTCGCCTTGCCTATCTTTCCACTGTCACTGTTTCTTTTTTTTTTTTTTTTGGTCTTTTTGAGACAGGGTCTCACTATGCAGCTTAGGCTGGCCTTGAGCTCACTTTTGTCCACTGTTTCTTTTTTGATATCAGGAGTCAAACTCATGACCTCGTGCTTGCCAGGCATCCACCACTGTCACTTTGTGTGTGTGTGGCCAGCCACCAGGGCTGGTGCAGCATGTGACGCTGGGGACCCAACCTCATTCCCTACGCTTGCCTAAGTTTGCCTAAGCAGGAGCTTTTTTTTTTTTTTTTGGTGGGACTGGGGTTCAAACTCACGACCTTGCACTTGCCCAGCAGGCACTTGTGCCTCGGAGCCATCTCCCCAGCTCCTAAGCAGGAGCTTTAGACCACTGAGCTATCAGTGGTCTAAATAAATAAATTTTCTTTATTTCTGTAGTTCTGGAAGTTCTCATCCCCAGTTCCTTTTATTTTCATTTATTTTATTTTATTTCATTTTGACACAAGGTCTCACTGAACTGCTATATTCCCCAGGCTGGCATTTAACTTGTGATCCACTTACATCAGCCTCCCAGTGTGGGGTGTGTGTGTGTGTGTGTGTGTGTGTGTGTGTGTGTGTGTGTGCACTTGCACACATGCCCACACATATTACAGTCACGTACCACCATGCCCAGCTCTACTGTCATTCTTTGATTGATCAGGATGTAACCCAGATGTAAATCAAGGCATGTCTGTATTCAGAGGCGCAGCAGGTATAGACCAGGTGGGACACCTTGGGGCACCGCTGGCTAGCTTATCCTGGAGGATTGTAAAAGGAAACCAGTGCACAGAACAGCTGCTCAAGGAAGAGGAGATGCCTAGATATCAGTCATTTGGGGTGGGTGCTCAGGTGCCAGACACCCATATGCTAGACTTTCCAGGTGGGTTGGTGGGGAGCCAGAGGCTAAGGATTTGGTAAATGGTTTGTAGCCTGTATTTGAAGTGAGGGCTGGGCACTGGCAGGGTTTGGGACACCAATGGCATTTCCAACAAACGAATGGAACAGGGGCTTAGGCTGGGCAGAAGAGGAGCCCAAGGAGCTTTGTCCCAAGTGACAAATCCCCTCAGATACTATGTTCCTGGTGGGCAGATGCCACCAGCCACTCTGTTAAATGGAGACTCCAGAGCACTGAGATAGAGGTCCTTGTGGGAAGAGGAGAGTGGATGCAGCACCCAGATGCCAAGTTGGTGGAAAGCCAGAGCAAAGAATCTCAGAAAGGAAGGGCAGGGCTGTACTGGATCTTGCTGAGGTAGAACAACAGTGACAGGACCAGGGTGGCCTTTACCCTGGGTCCCCCAGGGCTTGCCACATTTTGTTGTGTCTCCATCTCCTTCTCACATGTGTCCTCCTGTCCTGGGCTTCACCTACTCCCCAGATGTGCTGCACTCAGTGTTTTGCTAGAGAAACACATAGAACACAGGTATACACATGTGTAAGCAGTTACCAGATTGGCTCAGGACAGCCACCCAGAGTTAGATGAAGAAGCAGAGAGAGGGCTCTGCACATTAGAGACTGAAGGATTCTGTCTGAGCTCACTGCAGTGTCCAGGAACATTTGTATCAGGAGGCTGATGGGTCTGGGACAGAAGGCTGAAGGCCTCGAGGTAGAAGCCAAAAATTCTGCATGAGAAGCCAGAAGATGATGTCCGAGCTGAAGGGGAGAGTGGAGCTGTTCTAAAGGACAGAGGCCAATCTGTCCTTCCTGATTTCCCCTTTACACCATCCAGGTGATAAGCCAACCTGGGGAGTAGAACTGCCCAGCAGATTTAGTTAAGCCTCTCTTAATTAAACTCAAGCTGGGGCCCGGCAGGATGGTTCAGTGGTCTAAAGCGCCTGCTTAGGAAAGCTTAGGCAGCTGCAGGGACCACAGTTCGATCCCCAGCACCACATGCTGCGCCAGCCCTGCCCTCAGGCCAGGCTGAGCCGGCCATATAAATAAATATACAAACAAAAGTTCTGAAACAGGAAAAAAAAATACAATAAAAAAATTAAAAAAAAAAAAAAAACCTCAAGCTGCCACAATCACTCAACCATCACGTTTATCTTTGTTCTCTCTTGAGAAAGTCTCATTCTGCTTCCCACTCTAAGGAAGTGTCAGGAACTACTGAAGCTGGAAATAGGTCAAATTTGTCAGAGCTTGAGTAGGCCTCAGTACTTAAAGTGGTCAAGCTACCTCGGTCCTGAGAAAAACATTCCACCTGGTCAATGTCAGCTATTAGCCAGTAGGCAATCTCGGGTTCATGATACTAACTTTGCAAAGCTATAAGTAAATGCCCCTGTGCTGTATGCATGTGTGTGTGTGTGTGTGTGTGTGTGTGTGAGGGGATCATTTGCCAATCAGGCAATGGGCCAACACCTGCCCCAGCTCTTGTCCTTTTGTCTATCTTTTCCTCGTTTTTGCTGCTGTTCCTCCCTGGGATTAACTGAGAGACCAACAAAGAAGCCCAGCTTCACCATGCCCTTCGATGTGGACACTTTCTTACCCAGCCCTCTCCTTGGGCCTAGAAGCAGGCCAAGGCCTGGGGCTCTTCACTCCCACTTCTACCACACTGCACCCTGAGAGCTCCCAATTGCAAATGCTCTCACGTTCCCAGGACACTGCCTCACATCTTCCCGGGCTTTGCAAACCCCCATAGTGCCTGGTGGTTTCAGCTGCTGGCTCCCTATCCTTCTCTGCAACTCCTCTCCTTGGTTCAGAATCCACAGATGACTTGCCACATTCTGGCTCTTCCTGGGTTTGCTCAAACAAAGTTTGGTGGGAAGAGAGGTTCCCAAGAGCAGGGGAGCCCATCGGACCACAGAAAAACTCCATGAAGAGCAGGGCAAAGGTGCGGCCTTGGGCCTTCCAAAGAATGCGCGAGGCAGGAGACCCTGAGCAAGCCAAGGACAGGCTGAACTGTCTCAGCAGGCTCTGGCCTATGATAACTGTGGCTTAGGGCAGGGGAGAGGTGGCTTGGAGCACGAGTCAGCTCAGGGATGCAGTTGGAGCTACGGACTCATAGCCCGGGGTGGTTTGTACAAGAAAATCATGGTCACAACCAGCCATGCATGCACTGTAGAAACCAGTGAGCTCAAAAGGGACAGTCGCTCCAGAGTTAACCCCATGCTAGGGTCTCACAGCACCATGAACAACAGGAAGTAGAAGTCAGTGAGTGCAGACTCTCAGTGCCGCCCTTCCTCTGAGCTGCAGGAGTTCCCTGCATGCCTTCTGGTCAGGCTTTGAGGACCCCTGCCAAACACTCCAGCAGAGCAGGCACTGTCCCCTCCTGTGCAGTCCTGCTGACCAGGGGAGTCACTTTACATCGTGGAACTGCCCTAAGGAAGTTGCCACAGGAGTTGTAGGCCTAGCGCACCTACAGGAGCCCTGTGCCATCCTGTGAAAACATATGATTACTCTACAGAGAGAGGACAGCGGAAAGAGGAGCAAGAGAGAGCCAGAGAGGAGCAGAAAGACACCGTCACGTGGGAACACAGCCAACCTGGATTACAGGGGACTGCAACTGTATGAGTGGCCCTAGCCGTTTCAGCCACCTGTTATCATCTAACCAACACCAGATTTATTATTTATCCTGAAAGCTGAGTGGGGTTTGGCTCAGGGCTCTGCTGCGCTGGGATAGAGTACGCAGGTCGTCTCATACCCTGTGTTCCTACCACTGCTGTCAGGCTGGGGCTGGCAGAATTCTCTCTCACCAGCCTGTCCCACGGGCTTGCATAGCACACCACCTCCAGTTAGTGGCACTGCTTATCTGGTGCCCAAGGAAGAGGAAGCCTGAGGCTGAGCTTGGAAGTGCAGGGACTGAGTGCATGCCTAGCACTGTGTGGGGGTGGGGGGGAGGCAGAAAGATCACAAGTCTGAGTATAACCTGGATAACTCAACTGGCTAAGAGAAATCCTGTCTCAAAGCTTTAAAACAAGGAGGGAGAGCTGAGGATGTAGCTGAGTGAGAAGGCTGCAAGTTCAATCCCTACTACCACTAAAAAGGAAAAAAAAAAAAAAAAAAAAAAAAAAGAAGGGCTGCTAAGGCCCTAAGGTGATCTTACCTCAGCACTGCTTTGTAACCTCAGTAAGAGGAGTATCTCAAAGAAGTGTGATACATCAAGTTTCCTCTGCAACAAAGAACCCCATGCTCCCCGAGATAGTTTCTTGGTGTGTGTGTGTGTGTGTGTGTGTGTGTGTGTGTGGTGTAGTTGTTGTGTTGGTTTTGGTTTTCTGAGACAGGGTCTCACTGTAGAGTTCAGCCTGGCCAGCTTCAAACCCATGATGATCCTCCTGCTTCACCTGCTGAGTGTTGGGATTACACCTAGCTTTTTTCTTTTTTTATTGGCACATTTTTAAAAATAATTTTTTTTTCTTGTTTCAGAACTTTTGTTTGTTTATTTTTATGGCCAGCTCAGCCTGCCCCGAGGGCAGGGCTGGCGCAGCATGTGGTGCCGGGGATCGAACTGCGGTCCCTGCAGCCGCCCAAGCTTTCCTAAGCAGGCGCTTTAGACCACTGAGCCATCCTGCCAGGCCCCCGGTGCATTTAAATAGACCTAATGATATCACAGGGAATTGTCCCCGTACACGACACACGCTGCATTTCTTCGTTTCCCATCCTTTCCCCTTCCTCCAGCCCCTCTACCCCTCCTTATTTACAAAGCTCTTGTTTCCATTTTTCCTCCTGTTTTCTTCTTTTCTTATCCCTTGCTTCCTTTGATTCCCCCTTCTCCCTTGTTTCCCTTCCCAATTGAACATTTTCTTCCCATTTCCCAATGTCTTATATACAATTTGGTCCTTATTTACACTTTCTGTTTCTCACTTAGAGAGACAATGCAGTATTAAAATACGTGTGTCCAATTTATTTCACTTAAGAATAAGAATATGGTCTTGGGCAGGGGAGATAGCTCAGCAGTCTAAGTGCCTGCCTGACAAGGACCCAAGATCAATCCCTGGCACTGTATGCCTTACTGGCTTCATGCCAAGCTGACCAGTGAAACTGGCATGTGGTGGTGCATACCTGTAACTCCAGAGCTGGGGAGGCTGAAACAGAAAGATCACTGAGTCTGAGCTGCATAGCGAGACCTTGTACCAGATACAATAAACTTATTTTTTTTCAGATACATAAATTTAAAGAAAAAAAGAGAATATGGTCTCAAGGTGGATCCATTCTTTAGAAATTGTTGGGGACCACAACTTCACAGTGGTTAGTTTTACGTACTTCCCCAGGGATGAGAGGAAGCTTGGGATTGTTAGTATCACTCTTTTGAAATTTTCCATTGCTTCACTGGGGTGAAGCATCCTCTTCCACCTGCTGAGACTGAAATCGTGAAGGCAAAACAAGCTCCAGGGCCAGAGCCTCACTAGTTGAAGGTCATCACCACTCTCCCAGTCATTTCATGATCCCTTCTTCAACATGTAATGCTGGGCCAGGGAGGTAGCTCAGTGGAATAAGCGCTGCCCTGGCAAGCACAGGGTCCTGAGTTCAATCCCCTGTACTGGGGAAAAAAAAAAAAAATTAAATGTGTAAGGCTGAGGTTCTCGCAGCCTTGGGGCCTTTTATTCCCCTGATTTTTTTTTTCAACTCTTTATCTGTTTGAAATGTAAATGCTTTGAAGAACAACTGACTGAGATTTTCTCCCACTCTGCTCCCCATGAACAGTGCCCTGGCTGTCCCAGAGCCCAGCTGCAAGGCCATTTGTCTCTTATGTTTCCTTTTCCATGAACTGTAGTACCTGGCAAGTGACTAGAGCCCACTACAGGGGTCTCTGATAAGAAAGTCTCCAATTTATCCTACTTTATGGCAGAGTAGTGCTCTATTGTATAAAAATCCACATTTAAAAAAATTTTTAAAGCCTCATATCTTCATCATCCACGCATGGGTTGATGGGCATGTGGGCTCTTTCTTTGCTTCTTTCTTTCTTTCGTATTTTAGGACAGGGACTACAGGGTCTACAGGGTCTCACTATGTAGATCAAACTCATAGTGTTCCACCCTGTGTTTCGCCTCCCACAAGCTGGGATTATAGGCGCGTGCCACCATGCTCAGTCTCAATCGCCATCTCAGCATGCCCCAGGGGTGGAGCCGGCACAGCAGGCCCAAAAAAAACGAATGCCCAGCCCTGAGCCTGCTTGCAGGTACTTTAATCCACTGAACCATTTGGTCCGCCCCATGTGGGCCATCTCCAACATATAGCTATTACAAACTATTCCTCTATGAACATGAGTGTGCCTATATTGCTGTGGTGTGATGCTTTTAATTCTTTCAGGAAGATACAAGAAGAGAAATAGCTGGATCAAATGGGACCTCTTGTTTTACGTTTTTTTTTTAATTTTTTTTATAAGTTTATTTATTTATTTATTTATTTGTTTGTTTCAGAACATTTGTTTGTTTGTTTATTTATTTTTATGGCTGGCTCAGCCTGCCCTGAGGGCAGGGCTGGCACAGCATGTGGTCCCAGGGATCGAACCACGGTCCCTCAGCCACCTGCAGGCACTTTAGACCACTGAGCCATCCTGCCAGGCCCTTTAGGTTTATTTTGTTTGTTTTAGTTTTTTATAGATTTTTTTTTAAAGATGTATTTGGGCCAGGGTCTCACTATGTAGCAGCTTGGACTCATAGTGATCTTCCAGTTTCATGTATTTATTTATTTATTTATTTATTTATTGTTTCAGAACCTTTGTTTATTCACTCATTTTTATGGCCGGCTCAGCCCACCCCCAGGTCAGGGCTGGCGCAGCATGTGGTGCCAGGGATCGAACCGTGGTCCCTGAAGCCACCCAAGCTTTCCCAAGCAGGCGCTTTAGACCACTGAGCCATCCCACCGGGCCCTGATCTTCCAGTTTCAGACTTCCCTGTGCTGGGATTACAGATATGTGCCACCACACCCAGCCTCAGTGGTTGCCTCAGCATGCCTGGGGATGGTGCCAGTGTGGCATGAGGGGTCAAGGATCAAACCCCCATTCTTGCGCTTGCCTAAACAGTTGCTCAGTCTGCTGAGCTATCTTGCTGGCCCTTGTTTTGTTAGTTTCAGTTTCTTTTTCTTTCTTTTTGAAATGTATTTAGTAGAGGTTCTCTAGGGTCTATAGAGTCTCACTAAGTATATCAGGCTCACAGTGATCCTCTTGTTTTCAGCCTCCCAAGTGCTGTGATTACAGGCTGGCGCCACCATGCCTAGTCTCACTCCCAGTCTGAGTGTGCCCTGGGGGCAGGGACAGCACGGTTCAGGTTTTTTTTTCTTTTTGTCTTTTTGAGACAGGGTCTCGCTATGCAGTTGAGGCTGGTCCTGAGCTCACTTTTGTAGCCCAGGCTGGTCTCGAACTTGCACCAATCCTCCTGCCTCAGCCTCCCGAGTGCTGGGATTACAGGCGTGAGCCACCACGCCCGGCTAACGGTTCAGGTTTTTTGAGGAATCTCCACACCAGTTTCCACAGGTGTTGCACTAGTCTACATTTCCAGCAACAGTGGAGATAGGGCCAGCCAAATAGAGCAGCAGCTTAAAGCCTCCAAGCCTGCTGTGCCAGCCCCACCTCCAGGGTGCTGAGATGACAACTGAGACTGGGCATGGCAGTGCGCGCCTGTAATCCCAGCTTTTGGAGGGCTGTAAACAGGCAGATCAGCAGGCGTTCGATCTAGCAGTGAGGCCCTGAGCAACCTGTAGACCTTTCCCTAAAAAATACAAAAGAAAAAAAACAAAAAACAAAAAAGACAGTGCAGAAAGTGGAGAAATATTCCTTAGCCATATTCTCCACCCCTAGTCTCTCCAGCATTTGTTACTGGTTTATTTCTTGATGATAGCCATTCTTTCTGGAGTGAGATGGGATCTCAAATGACTAGTGATCTTGAACATTTGTTCAGATATTTATGTGCTGTTTCAACCTCTTCATCTGAGAAATGTCTATTCATTTCATTTTGGGACTGGGTCTTTAAATTTGCTTTTTTTTTTTTTTTGTCTTTTTGAGACAGGGTCTCACTATGTAGTTGAGGCTGGCCTTGAGCTCACTTTTGTACCCCAGGCTGGTCTCGAACTCACACCAATCCTCCTGCCTCAGCCTCCCAAGTGCTGGGATTACAGGCATGAGCCACCAGGCCCAGCTTAAACTTGCTTTTATATATATATATATATATATATATATATATATATATATATATGGCCAGCTCAGCCTGCCCTGGGGGTGGGACCGGTGCAACATGCGGTGCCGGAGATTGAACCACAGTCCTTGCAGTTTCCTAAGCTTTCCTAAGCAGGCGTTTTAGACTGCTGAGCCATCTGTCTGGTCCCAGGTCTTTAATTTTTTTTTCCCCAGGTCTTTAAATTTGGAAGGCCCAATTGTTTTCTTTTTTTTTTTTTTTTAAATATTTATCTTTTTTCTTGTTTCAGAACTTTTGTTTGTTTGTTTATTTATTTTTATGGCCGGCTCAGCCTGCCCTGATGGCAGGGCTGGTGCAGCATGTGGTGCCGGGGATTGAACCGCGGTCCCTGCAGCCACCTAAGCTTTCCTAAGAATGTGCTTTAGACCACTGAGCCATCCTGCCAGGCCCCCCAATTGTTTCCAATTCTGTGTATATTCTTTGCCTTAGTCCTTTGTCTGAAGGGCAACTGACTAAAATTTTCTTTTACTGTGCAAAGCTTTTAGTAAAATGAGGTCCCAGTCGTTGATTCTGTGTAATTAGATTTCACTCACAATCTTTGCCTACCTATGTCTTCAAGAGTTCTGCCTAGTCTATCTTCCAGTGGGTTTTGTGTTTATTTTAATATTTATAGCTTTGCTTCATTTAAACTTTAGTGCATGGTGAAAGTTTTTTCTTTTTTTAAATTTTTTTACTTTTAATAAGGAATAACATTGAGGCAGTTTCAAAACACGTCAGTAGGACAGCCACAATAATTGATACAATGCACACTGTTGTCTTCATAGCAGTTGTTCAGAATATAGGATGCAGACATGATAGCTTTTCTAAATACTATGGTACAAATATTTACTCTCATTGAACTAAAAGAAAGTAGTTGTATACACAGAGCAGTATTCCATAATAGTAGTGGGTTATTGGCAGAACGGACAATGCTGGAAGCTGTTGACTTGAGCCTTTTACAGCTCAGCATACTAATCAGGCTATTTAGTTATTGTGGGACTGGGGTTCGAACTCACATCAGGCAGGCACTTGTGCCATGGAGCTATCTCCCCAGACTCTAGGCCTTTACTTTTTATGCCTCATGGTTAAACTTTTCTGCTGGGCGGTTAAGGCCAAGTTAAAGCAAGACCTATATAACAAAACACATAATTTTTTGTATCTATCTGTCAAGGTCAATCAAATCCCCTCAGGATTTACCTTGAAAACATGTACAGCATTTTGTAGAACTTTTGTCAGTGTTGGCAGTCTGGATGAGTCACAGCTATTGCTTGACCAGTTTGCTCTCTGTGAAAGCCCAACAAAATGTTTTCTCTCTAGGTGACTCTCCTTAGGCACACTATACATTGTCCATCCCTTTCCTCTGTGGCCCCATTATCTCCTTGAACAGAAAATTTGGGAAACCACTGAGTTATAGGATGTTACAGCACAGGTTCTCTTATGTTGAGTCCTCACTGACCTTGAAGGGCTAGGGCCAAAATGTTGGCTATCCTTGTAGCCTTTCTTTTTCTCTAAGTTTTGGCCTGCAAACTTAGATTCTTAACCCTCCAGAACAGAAGCTTAGTGATACTATTACTCTATAACATAGATACTTGAGCTTATCATCACTGAGTGAAAGGTTTTTTTAATGCAAAAATATAATATTTTTGAAATATTATGTTGCATGTATTATGCCACAATAATCTGTTTCAGTGCAGGCTCTTGAGTTTTCTCAGTGGTACACCACAGCACCTCTACGTTGGCCTAAATGTGTTTCCTCATAAATAAATAAATTTATCCAGGTGTGGTGGTGCATGCCTGTAATCCCAGCGCTTGGAAGGCTGAGGCAGGAGGATCAGTGCAAGTTTGAGACCAGCCTGGGCTACAACAGTGAGCTTACGGCCAGCCTGAACTGTATAACGAGACCCTGTCTCAAAAAGACCAAATAAATAAATATATAAATTTGAATTACGTTCAAATTCGACTTCTTTACTTTTTTTTTTTTTTTGACTTCTTTACTTTTCAAGTGAGAAGACTTATACAGTTCTTGGAATGCCTTTTTTTTCTATTTTCCATTCATTATCCCACAACCCTATCCTTCATTTATTTATTTATTTATTTATTTATTTTTGTCTTTTTGAGACAGGGTCTCAGTATGCAGTTGAGGCTGGTGCTGAGCTCACTTTTGTAGCCCAGGCTGGTCTCGAACTCGCACCGATCCTCCTGCCTCAGCCTCCCAAGTGCTGGGATTACAGGCGTGCGCCACCACGCCCGGCTCTATCCTTCATTTATAACCACATTTTTACCACTGTCTCAGCTCTTTTTTTTTTTTTTTTTTTTTTTTTTTTTTTTTTTT
>PVJA010047271.1:0-14732 GCA_004027025.1 Myocastor coypus
AGCCTTGGGCCAGCCGAATATGGACTGAAACCTCCACAAACTGTGAGCTAAATACACCTTTCCTTCCTTCATCTTGAGTGTCTGGTATTTGTCCCGACGAGTAAAAAGTAACCAAGACACAAACAAACAAACCCAAATACCTTGAATGCAATTCAGTCACTGTGTAATTCCAGTACTGTGCAAAGTGTAAGAACTCCATGATCCTGAGGCAGGAAGACTTCTATCATATAGGTAAGTAGATGGGGAAATAGATAAAGAGATACATATATAGATAAATAGACTGACGGAGGGTTAAACTTAACTGGATTCATGGACAGATGGATTAGTATCTACCGTAATATGACACTGAGGAGGCATAACTTTAAGTAAAAATAAGTGCAACATTTCAGGCATACTAGAGCCTTTCTGACTTGTTCTTTGACTCATTCCTTCCTTCCTTTCCTCCCTCCTTTTTTCTTCATTTGCGACAGGGCCTTGCTATGCATGTAGATTCCCAGTGATCCTCCTTTCTCGCCCTTCCCAGAGCTGGGAATACAGGTGTGCCACAGCATGCCAGTATTTAGAGGCTAGTGTGGCCTAGTGTGACAGGGATGGAACATGGGTATTTGCACTTGCCAGGCAGGCTCTTAGAATTCAGGGCTATGGCCCTAGTGCCGGGATACAACATTACATAATCATGTAGTATTAGCATGAGGATGGGTCCAGCACAGAGAACACAGTCACTCAGGAACTCTTCCCCTACTCCAGGTCTTGAAGATTTCTGCCTGCTTTCTCCTCCACCCACGCCGTGTGGCCTCACTTACACAGAGACTCATTCCATCAGGAAAACATGAAGTAGAGTGTGTCTAAGCAGAGTCACGTAGAGAAAAAAACATCCTCTCAGGCTTTCACAGAAAGCAAACTGGTCAAGCAATGGCTGTGACTTGTCGCAGTGGCTGAAACTGACCAGAGTTCTACAAAGCATTGTACATGGTTCCAAAATTAGTCCTGAGGGTATTTGACCTTGGAAGACACAAAACGTGAATGATTTGTTCTACAGGTCTTGCTTTAACTTGCCCTTGATCACCCAGTGGAAAAGCTTAATTATGAGGTATAAAATGCAGAGCTACATTAGTATGATGAGCTGTAAGAGGCTTAAATCAACACTCTCCAACACTGCCAGTTTCACTGATAACCCAATGCATTTATGGAACATCGGATAATTTATACGACTACTTCCTCTCAGTTCAAAGAAAAGAAATTTTTTCTTGTTTTTTTTTTTTCTTACCAATATTGATCAGAAAACGTATCACATCTACACCCTGTGCTCTGCCTAACTACTAAGAGGACAGCAATATGCAAAGTGTCAATGATTGTGAGTGTAGCACTAACGTGTTTTCAAACTATCATACTATTATTTCTTTTTGTCTTCTTGAGACAGGGTCTCGCTATGCAGTTGAGGCTGGCCTTGAGCTCACTTTTGTAGCACAGGATGGTCTCAAACTCACACCAATTCTCCTGCCTCAGCCTCCCGAGTGCTGGGGTTATAGGCGTGAGCCACCATGTCCGGCTCCTATACTGTTATTTCTTATTAAAACTAATAAAAATAAATAAGTAAAAAAGAAATCATTGAATTTCCTAGAAGCAATGATGAATTCAAATTTGGTTATTTTAAAAGTTGAACAGAATGTAGGTGTTATACAATCTGCACTTTGTATAACCAGTAGGAGGACAACAACATACATTTTGTCAAACATTGAAATGTACTACTGATGTGTTTTGAAACTCACACATTGTTATACTTCAATATTTCTTATTAAAAGTAATAAAAGTTAGTAATAAAATACAGAAGAACAAATAATAATGAAAAAAACCAGCTTCCGACAATGCCAGTTGTACAGTTAACCCACTACTAGCATGTACAATTGCGCATACACACAGCTGCTTTCTCTTTGTTTCATGAGAAGAAAGATTTGTACTAGTAGTGTTTAGACAAGATATCAAGTCTATATCTTATATTCTGAACAAATATGAACACCAAAATGCAATGTATTAATTATTGCAACTGTCCTACTAATTGGTTGTGAAAGTGTCTCATTGCTATTTCATTAAAATGAATAAAAGCATAAAAAATTGTTTAAACATAGGTAAATTCTCCCAATGTGCTGCTTTTTCATATTGAACAAAATTTTCAATTTCCATATTTTGTTTAAGCATCCAGCAATTAATTTACCAAGTATAAGAAAAAAATGATTTGTTTTACTCTAATTTTTACTTAGTGTGATATTTGATTGTCTTTTCATTATATCTGCTTCATTTTTTAAAGATTACAACTGAGACCTAGGCATGATGGTACACTGGACCTAAGAGGAGGAGAGGCCTTTTGACAGGTTCTGGCTTTTCTGGTGCTGAGTATCCAGAAATGAGCCTCTGCAGAAAGGTTTAACCATATTTTCTAATGGTTTCACTTTCATACACAACAGTGTCACTTCACCATGACAAACTGCATAACTCGCATCCACACCCTGTCATTTAGCAAAGAAGGAGCCTCCTCACATAGCCAGGAGAAAACCATGAGCCAGGCAGAACCAACCATCATCAGGGTCAATGGATTTCATGGAAGATTAATGCCAGGGTCCCAGGGAAGGAGTACTTAGCGTGGTTTTTAGAATATTGCTGGCTTTGCATGTGACCCTTGTGCCAGAAGATGGTGACAGCAAAGCTTTGCCATTATAGCTGCTAACATGGTTTCATTTTCCCTGGAAGTTTCCCAATTTCTCTTAGGCCTCGGGTTCCCCAATGGCCTCCCACAGCACAGCACCTGCACTTCTCAATGGAAAACTATCTTGGAATTGGTTGCTGAAATAGATTGTAGGTTGGCAAACACGGCTTAATCCAAGAGACTGGCACAGTAAGTAGAAGGAAAGTCCAATGACGATGACAACTTTGTACCTTGTTTGGACTGAGGCTCAGAAGAGGAACAGCAGGACAGACATTGACATGGAGTTTATCTCCTAAGAATACCGCTGCATCAGTTAGGACAAATCCCAGAGGGAAGGGCATAAGGGGTGGAAACTCAGAAAACATGGAGGAAACACGGGCAGGGGAAAACTACGAGCCAGAGGGATGAGCAGTCTGATCTATCTCTAACACTGTTGGTAATTCTGCGCCCTAAAGCCATTGTAAGGACACTGAGGCCTTTGCGCTTCAGTTAATGTGTATTTGTGAGGTTTGTTTGCAAAGAAGGCAAAAGGACCACGGAGAGCAAGCTGATGCATGTGCAGATGTCTTTATTTTTGATGACTCCTTACATTCATCCAACATGCACATAAAGTACGCAATGACAGCTATCCAATAAAATTTACAATGCTGTAATGTCTACTGCCCCAAGTCCATAAAGTTCATATCCACTCTGAAGTGCGGGATTGACTGAAAGGCTGGCCTGTAGTTGAATGAGTCCTTCCGTCTCTCATGGTGCAGGAAGAGTTCTGAGCTCCTGGGGCCCTGAAGGAAATATCTGTTCTATCGTTTGAGCTCTATGGGGATGCAGGCAGAGCACGGGTTGGGGTGAGTCTTGTGGAATCTCTGGCTACAACAGAGTTCACAGTGGGAAGTACAAAAGCAGACTGTCCGGGGATGGTGGAGTGGCCTCATGAATCTTTTGAGCTTTTGCCGAACCTCGTTCTGTAAGTGATTGTGGACACCATGCCTGGGAACATAAATCTCTTGCGGAACCGAGTAGAGCTCCAGCTTTAGGTTGCTGAGCCCGGCAGTGTGGCGGAGCAGGTTCCTCATGGCGCCCGAGCTCATGAAATTCCTGACGAAGCAGAAGGTAGTGAGCTGGGAGCAGCAGAGCAGGGAAGGCAGGATGGCGTGGAGCTGCCCCTGTGTGATGCCACAGTTTTCCAAGTGCAGGGTGGTCAGGGTGGGTGCAACGTGATCCAGCAGCATCCGGAGGGGCTCGGGACTGAAGTCAGTCAACTCGATGCAGCTAATGTCCAAGTGTTTCAGCTTTCTGACCTGCTCAATGTAGGGAAGCTGTTTCCAGTCCGAGTGAGAAAGCCGGCAGTGAGTTAAGGACAGGGTCTCCAAGGGGGACCTCAGACACCTGGGGAGTGAATAAACAATTACATCTCAGAATTGGGATGAAAATACTGAGTTATAGGGAACTCCCTGGTTGGCCAAGTATGACGTCAGCGAGCCCCACCTAGACGTGACTTTCCCCTCACTTGTCTGAGTAGCCTGATAGGGCAGGAAAAGCCAGGCAGGAAGGAAAAATGAGGCAAGAACTGGCCAAAGCCAATGGCGTAGCCCCAAAGGCTGTCAGCAGAGCCCGTGTCCATGTTGCCGGCCCTTTGCTCTGATGCTTACCGTAAGGTCCATGTCCTGAGCTGCCTGCCTGCTATCAGCCCTTCCTGGTAAAAGGGACTCGCATGGTGACAGTGAGGAGGGTCAGCCATGGTATTCATTAGCAATTTATCCTAGGTGAACATCCTGAGGAAGGATGCCCACAGTTGCTCTGACTTTGACTGAGCCTGCCTGGCGTAGCATGGGGCCCTTTTCTGCTCTGTCTACTCCAGTACACTTGCTAAGTGACACCATATTGTAGGACTGGGAATGAAAATGCCAGTTTCCTGATAGTCTGGTGTTTGAGACCTGTCGCATCTGGTGGGGGCACGCTGCTCATGTTCCCTCGTCTCTCCATAACACAAAAGGACACTTGGGACCCTCCCCACAGGACCGTGCATCTTACCTGAGTGCCCAGTCCAAGCGGCCTTCAAGGAATTCCACAGACTCCATGTAGACCTCTCGCAGACAATGAAGGTTCTCAAACTGTGAAGCGATTTGGGAGAACAATTGTGCTCTCCGCTTTGGCGAAATGAGGGCAGGCACTGAGATGCCCGAGAGCGTTAGTCTCTCGAGATTCCGCATCTGGCCGAGGAAACGGGCAAAAAGAGCCAGGGTGAAGAGTGTCCAGTGGTGACCGGCATCCAGCTCCTGCACTGCCTCAAGGTTCAGACTTTCCAGCAGTAGAGTGATCCGGCGACAGCATGGGGCTCTAATTCCCAGCTTTGAACAATCCAGCTGCACCAGGTCTTCCCTCCCCCGGACCCACTGGAGGAGGTAGGTCTCCAGAGGACACAGCCTTGCCTGGCTGAGCCACAAGTCCAACACCACCCTGATGCGCTGCTTGTTTTCTTCCCTTGGGCCAGTCTCCTGGGCTTCTCTGCTCCTCATGGCTGCTGTGGAACAGACTTCCAAGTTGTTCTCAGCCCAGACTCTCCAGAAGTTGTGATGCTTCAACCGCAAATCAAGGACCTGCAGCTTCAGACTCCTGTGGGTGAAGAAGGAAGGGGCAAGAGACTTTATCTCAGAACATAGTTTGCTCTTTTGGCTTTCCTCATCTTTAAGTTCACTTGCTATCTTCCCTACTCTTAGTGAGCTCCCAGTTCCTCCTTTGCCCCTTCCCCATTGAACCCAACCAGTCCCAAGTCCTGGTGCCTGTGAGGGCATCAGGACTGTCCTACTGCTTTTCCTGTTGGCTACCCCATCTGCTGTCCTCCCCAGGGTGGTTTGCAGGGCTAGGTGGCCCAGCAATACCTAGGTTAACATGAACCCATTAAATCCCTGCATTGCCCGCCCTGACAGGTACCTTCTGTTCCTCTCTGGATTCCCATGTCCTCACACTAGATATCTGCATTTCACCCACCTGGAGCAAGCCTTTTGTCTCAGGAGCACACCCAGCCCATGCAGCACAGCATGGAACATCCTTTCGACCACTTTGGCAGCATCCTCCTGAGCGTCCAAGGTTTCCGGGTCCCTCATGCTCATCAGGGCTCCCAGCGGCAAGGAGGGGAAGGGCCAGAACTGCACCATGGCCTTCAGGAGTTCAGCACGTCCACTGCTGAAGGCCTCCATGAACACTGCTGGGAAGAGCTCGTGAGGCAAATCTTGCACAGCCTCAAGGGCCAGGGCTTCGTCACTCAGCAGGCTCTGAATTGCCACGTTGAGGAGCACATTCGGGCACTGGCGGCTCATTCTCGTGAACTGGTATTCCAGGGGTTCTGGGGGAAGAAGGAGGATAGAAAAATCCTTTCAGGCAAGTCTGGGGCTTCCCATCTTCACTGAAAAGCACTAGCTGAGGATGGGCTAAGGGGATCACAAAGAAGGAAATTACTCACCAGGTATAGAATCCAGTGAGGGTGTCCGGGCTCTCGGAATCCCAGCAGGAGCAGCAGCAACTGGAAGCTTCTGGGTGAGCATCTGTTCTTCCTAATCCTTCCTCCTTTATACCCGTTGTTAACTCCACCACACCCTCCAGACTCCTCCCTTCCCATCACAATCTGTGCTGTGATTGGTCCCTCCCTCTCCACCCTGTCAATCCACCTGATCAGCTGGTCTCAGCCTCTGGCATGCTGGGATTAGAGCCCCACATGCCTGCCTCTCAAGTAGAGAAATCTTCCTTCAAAATCAAAGATTAAAAAGGCTGGAAGTATAAGCCATTAGAAATATATGCCCGTGGGGCCCGGCAGGATGGCTCAGTGGTCTAAAGCGGCTGCTTAGGAAAGCTTAGGCAGCTGTAGGGACTGCGGTTCAATCCCCGGCACCACATGCTGTGCCAGCCCTGCCCTCAGGGCAGGCTGAGCTGGCCCTAAAAACAAACAAACAAACAAAAGTTTTGAAAGAAGAAAATAAAATAAAATAAAATAAATAAAATAGCCGGGCGTGGTGGCTCACGCCTGTAATCCCAGCACTCGGGAGGCTGAGGCAGGAGGATCCGTGCGAGTTCGAGACCAGCCTGGGCTACAAAAGTGAGCTCAGGACCAGCCTCAACTGCATAACGAGACCCTGTCTCAAAAAGACAAAAAAATAAATAAATAAATAAATAAATAAAAAATAAAATTCTAGAAAAAATAAAGAAAAAAAATATAAGTCTTGCTGATGCACTGGATTCAAACTCCATTGGTCAAATAAAATATGAATCCTGTATTAAATTGTTCTGCCTGTGATCCCTGAGTACAAAAACCGGTCTGGTTAACCTCCAATTTAGGGTTGTCCTCCGATTGTGCGGTACAGAGATTGCAGCTGTGTTCTTTCAATCCGGTCCAGTCTTCTAGGTTTCTAATTAAAATAACCTGCCATTTCCTTTTATATTTAGTGACTTTTGGAGAAGCATTGTGTGTATGGTGTGTACATTAAGGCCTTACTTAGCATACTGGGTGTAAAAATTGGTTCAACTTGTATGAGCTACATAAAAAGCAGTAGGCTGGTGCAGCACGCGTAGCTAGGAGGTAGACGGCTGGCGTAGCATGATTAACTTCACAGGTTTGTTCCCTGTGACTACAGAACAACACACAATAGCTGAGTATGCAGACTTGTAATTCTAGTTATCTGGAGACTTGAGAGGATGACCCAAATTCAAGGCCATCCTGGGCTACATAAATAACTTACAGCTACCCTGAGCCACACAGTGAGACTCTGTGTCTACAAAGACTTCAAGCTCAGCCTAGGGTACTTGGACAGTCATTGAAAAAGCACAATAGTAAGTAGGAAAAGCAGCTTAAAATATCATGAAATTTACATCTAGTCAAGCAAACTGAAAGTTTAGATAGACAATACTTGTGAGACCGCAAGAGAAATAAAGACTGGGAAAGAAAGAAGGAAAGAGCAGAAGAAACGAAAGCCAACTAGAAGCAACCTTGGTATGTGGTGACATGCCAGTGCTTCGAAGGCAACGTGGAGATTTCGGAAGAATATTGGAGAATAGGAAACAAACCCCTGCCCATAATCCCAATATTCTGCAATGCTGAGTTAGGACAAGTAGAGGTTTCCATTTAGCTGGGCCACTGAACTAGAGTGTAGGTACGAGTTTCTAAATTAAGCTTAACGCAAGGCCAAGCCATGTTAACTCAAATCTGTATTGCCATTACTTTGGAGGCTGAGGCAGGAGGATGGCTGTGATTTTTCAGGCCAGCTTTGACAATAAAGTGAGTTCAAATCCACCATAAATTATATAGTGGAATGCGTGTATGAAAACACAATAAATAAATATATTAGGCAAAGGTACTTAAATGTGCCACAGTGAGAATGTCTTTATTCCAAAACAAATTAGAAGGACTGGACAGAAACTCGTGGGACTAAAGTGCATGATTAGGCCGAGGGGAATGGCTGGCATTTGATGCTTGGCTACTCTACTGGTCCCACGTCCAGAATAACCTGAGACTGGGTGTGGTGGAGCCTGCTGGTAATAAACAGTGCTTGAGAGGCTGAAAACAGGAGAATGACCGGGAGCCTGATCCACGTAGTCAGACCTGTAGACCCTGTAGACCGTGCACTAAATACCAAACAAATTAGAGTAGATGTACCCGGGAGAAATGCTTGGTGACACATGCCTGCCCTTCAGCACTCAAAAGGCGGAGGCAGGAGGCCTTCTGAAGTTTGAGGCATCCTTCAGCTCCAGGAGTTTCCAGTCTACATCATTATTGGAAGCCACTCTTTCAAACAAGAGACAAACTAATAAGATAGGCAAAATTAAAATCAATGTTTGTGTTATGTTTTGTGGAGGATGCTTTCAGTAAATGTTCGGGACCCTGAAGCAGACATTCTTGGGAATTTAAGGCATCCTGACCTGCACAGTGAGTTGGAAACCAGCCTCAACTATGTAGTGAAGCATTCCTTAGAAACAGTAAAAAAAAAATTAGACAAAATTTTGTAGGAATCAGACTTTTATAGAAAACCTTATGATGTGAACTTTCAGGCACAACTTAAACTTGAGTTCTGCTGGTTTAAATCTCTATGAACAAAGGAGCAATGATGGTACCCTGGGTTGTAAGTCATAATGGATATAGGCTGAGGGCAAAGTGGGTGCCTGGGCTGAGGAGGGTGGTGACCTTCCAGGGTTGGAGGGGTGGCTGGGTGCTCAGCTTTCTAGGAATCCAGGCAATGACCCAGACTCCAGGACCCTGCTTGGCCCCCCAGAGCAACTCACTGACTCCAGATTCTGTCTCCCATTATACCTAACGCTTTCCATCAGTGCTGATTCTGAGCCCTTCCCAGTGCAGTCTGACTGCTCCTCAGCTTTCTCCGTAGTAACACAGAGATAGCCTGAAATGTCCTTTTTAAAAGTTAGAAACTAAGAAGGGATTGGAAATCCTACCCTTGTGCACAAGTGAACTGCACACCCGTGTAAAGTTTCCCTCACTTGTGACCCTAAGTGACCTGTGTGTGACACAAGGCATGTGCTATGTACTCTAGGGAGGGGAAGAAAAATACCCAACCAGGGCGTGGCGGGATGACTCAGTGGTCTAAAGCGCCTTCTTGGGAAAGCTTGGGCGGCTTCAGGGACCACGGTTCGATCCCCGGCACCACATGCTGCGCCAGCCCTGCCATCAGGGCAGGCTGAGCCAGCCATAAAAATGAGTGAATAAACAAATAAAGGTTCTGAAACAAGAAAAAAATAAATAAATAAAATAAAAAATTCTTTAAGAAAAAACCTTTTAAAAAAATGAAAGAAAAGAAAAATACCCAGCCAGGGAGTCAGGGAGTCTGCCTGGGATTAGAGGATCCTTGATCACATAAGGGTGTTCCAAATATCAAGGTTCACTGCAGCTGAGTGATCTCAGCAATGCCATCCTCAGGGAAGCACAGCAGTAGTGTGCATGCATCCTTGTGGCCTGAGTGCCATGCTTCCCGGCAGCATATCATGTACCCTCCCAGGGAGCAGAGGGGCTTCCTAGGTCTTTAAGATTTGGGTGGGACCTGGGCGTGGTGGCACATGCCTGTAGTCCCAGCAAGGCAGGAAGATCGGTGCGAGTTTGAGACCAGCAGACCCTGTGTCAAAAAGAGAGAGGAAAAAAGAGACTTGGGTGGAGTCCCTGAAGACTGGTCCCTGCCTATGTCCCTAGTACTCTGGGAAATGGAAGCCAGAAGTTTGCATTATGTAGCACAGGTGAGGGCACTTAGCCATTTACGGAAACCCTGTGTTGACAGTAAAACACAGGCCAAAGAAGGGAGACCGGGAAATCTACTCATTGCAAAGGTTTATGTGTCTTTCTGTAATAGTTGGAAAAAAGTTAAGTGAGTATTTTCAGGGAGTAGGTCACAAGTACTAGTAGAACTGAGCAGGGATGACATACTATTACAGACGTCCCTTTAGTGGGATGCCACGAAGACCGAATATTTCAAATGCTTGGGGCTTTTTTCAGGGACCTAGACATGTTGACGGAAAAACATTAGCACAGAAGGTTATGGCTCGAGTCTAGTAGTCCTCCTGAAGCCTTATGTGCTCAGAAGGAAAGATTCCCAAGTTTTGACTGACTCATGGTCCAACGTAGTGAGAGCTAGCGCTAAAACCACTTTTGGTCTAGTAGCAGGTGTATGACAAAATGGAGAGAAACGGCTCACAGTAGGCCTTTACCTTTTGTTCTGATTGCTTTGCTGTCTTATACCTCTTTAAATTATTGCCTCTGCCACGCACATCTCTATCTTGGAGGTTAGGAGGTATGGAGTGAAAAATCGGCAATCTGCGTCTTATAGAAAATTTTCCCTTTTCTTTTTTTTTTTTGTATTTTAGTAAGGGTCTGCCAGGTATCCAGGGTTTTACTATGTAGATCAAAGATGTGATCCGCCTGTATTCAGACCACCAAGAGATGTTACTACAGGCTCACAGCCCAATGCCCAGTCTCAATCGCCATCGAGCCCTGGGGACACGGCCCATCAGCAATCGAACTTATCCGCCATTTTTGCCTATGCAGGAGCTTGAATCCACTGAGGAATCTGCCCAACACTGCCTTCCTTAGTTTGCAAATTCTGGTATGTTCTCTTAGCAATGGCAGAAAAGGACCCAAGACGGAGTGCGTTGGTAAATCCATATACAATGCTGCAAAACATCAACAGAGACTTTTCTCCCCAATCCCAGTCCTGAGGTCACAGAGCTATGGAGGACCACACAGGCGGCTCTCCTACAACTACGAGTAAATTGTCTCAACCGGACTACTTCTGTATTATGTTCTACAGTGCAGTCTCCACATTTCAATCCTGTCCTCATTTGGGTTTTAGCATTGTATATTGACCCAGCCTCGGTATGAGTAAATTTTGAGAAAGGCAAGCAGCTTTTCTATGGATCCCCTTGATCCCTTATTGAGGTAGGGGAGACATGGGATGAAGAGTCAAAGCTGGATTTTCTCTGCTTGCTCCACTCGGGTTGCAGTATTTTCCGCAGTCTCTCTGTGGAAGGCCTCAGCTATGGGTGTACTGTGGAATTCGCTCTGGCACGCAATGCCAAGCAAGTACTGGTCTGAAGCAAACAAATGCATCATGGGTGATATTAAAATTTTCTCTATACCTGGGGTGACAAATGGAAGATGGTGCCCCCTATGAATTTAGAGCATTAGGAAATAACCAGCAAAAGTTCTTGTGTGAGGTTGACGTAGAAAGCTATAATTATGCTGGCCTAGGCAATTTTAATAATAACAAGGATGCACAAAGCAATGCTGCCAGAAATTTTTAATTATTTAGTTCAATTACATGTGGTAAAGACTGAAAATGTCTCAACTCTTGGGATTATACCCCTTTCACTTCCATTTACTGAAGCAATTGGCATGATCATCAACACTACCAACACCATCATAAACCACTACCACTAGTACTGACCCTGGAAAAAACAGTGAATGCCTACGAAAAGCCATGAGTATTTAAGATTCATCCTGGAGATGTAAGGATGGGTCAACATACAGAAACCTATAAATGTAATACACTATGTCAATAGAGGCAAATCTAAAAATCACATGATGATCTCAATTGATGCAGAAAAGACTTTTGAGAAAGTCTAATTCTCATTCACGTTCAAAGTCCTACAGCAAATAGGAACAGATGGCCTCTACCTCAATTTGATAAAAGCCATCTATGAAAATCCATAGGCTAACATAATTCTAACTGGGACAAAAATAAAGTATTTCACCCTTAGATCTGGTATAAGACAATGATACCCTTCTATCACCACTGCTATTAAACATAGCTCTGGAATCATTAGTTAGAACCACTAGAAAAGAGAAAGAAATAGAAAGAATAAGAGCAGGAAAAGATGTAAAACTATCATTATTTGCAGATGACATGATATTCTACTTGTGGAAGACCCCCAAAAATTTCCATTACGTAGCACTCTGTCAAATGTTTTCTATCTAGAATTTATAAAGAAGTAAACACATTAGCACCCCAAAATTTAAGGACCCTATCCAGTAACAGGAATCAGTGATGGACACACACTTCCCAGAGAAAGAAATACCAGAAGATAATAAATACATCAAAACAATGCGCCGCATTACTAGCAATCTGTGAAATGCAAATTGAAAGATATATAAATCATCTCAACCGTAAAAGAAAGGCTATTCTAAAGAAATCAACTAACTACCGATGTTGGAGAGGCTGTGGGGGAAAAAGAAACCTTTCTCCACTGCTGGTGGGAATGCAGACTGGTGCAACTACCCCAGAAATCAGTGTGCAGAATCCTTAAAATCTAGGACGCAAAGCCCATTCAATCCAAGTATCTGCCTGCTCAGAAATTTCCCAGAACTGAAAACATCATATCGGAATGATGTTTGTACAGCTATGTTTATAGCAGCACAATCTGTGGTAGCCAAATCTTGGAAACAACAAAAATGCCCACCACCCGAGGAGTGGATGAAAAAGATGTGGAGTTCTCATAAAATGGAGTATTGCTCAGGTATAAAGAATAAAAAACTCGAAGCCTTCCTATATAAGGGGATGCAACTTTAAGATATACTGAGAAGAGAAATAAACCAGACCCACATGTATAAATATAATAGAGTCTCCCTTGTGGAAGAGCTGAAAAGAAGTCATAAAAATGGAAAGGCATAACACAGTTAAATGGAAAGTGAAAATTTAAGGATTAAACAACAGTGAGAGAGCAAGTGGAAAAGTTAGGAAACATGACAGGAGCAAAACTATGTAGCTATAAACACAAGATGAAGACAGTATTTCTAAGATTCTCCAACCGGTTTTTGTCTTTTTTCTTTTTTCTTTTTTTTTTTTTTTTGGCAGGACTGGGGATCCAACTCAGAACCTTGCACTTGCCAGGCAGGCACTTGTGCCATTGAGCTATCTCCCCAGTCCTCCAACACGTCTTTGGAACTAGCAGTTAATTGGTAGAATTCTCACCCTGAGTAACCATGTATGCTGATACATTTATGAACTAGGCAGTGACAGTGAGGAGAGCAATGTGTAATACTAGACCATGCCTGACAAATACAACAGTGAGCCTGATGGTGCCACATTCTTTTGTGTTTTGTTTGGCTTTCATAAAATATTTTGTCACTTCGGAGCCACAAAGGGCATGACTCCCAGCCACACCCCATCCCCACTCACTGACATAGTTTCTCCACAGTCAGAGACCCAAAGGGTATAGTAGGTTGTACCCTAGTAGACTGAACCATCACCAGTGTCGAGGATTTTCATGCGAGGTTGGCACTAGGGTCCCAGGGAAGGAATATTTATCCTTGCTTTTACAATACTCCAGGCCATGCATGTGGATCTTGGATCAGAAGATGGTGTCACCAAAGCTCTGCCATCATAGAAGCTGACATTGCCTCATTTTCCCTGAAAACTTTCAAAATTTTCCTTAGAGCTTGGCTGTCCTGGTGGCCTTCCAAGCACAACACTTGCACTTCTCAACAGAAACCTATTGTGGGTTCTGTCGCTGAAATGGATTTGAGGTTGGCAAATATAGATTCATATAAAAAAGACAATACAGAAAGAACAAAAGAGACGATAATGACACATATCAATGACAGCTTCGTGGAATATTAGGACTGAGGATAGGAAGAGGAAGACCAGCACGGACACTTAGATCAACGTTGTCTGGAAAGAAATGTTCTCTGTCTCGAGCTCAGAGAGAAGGATGTAGGATGAGTACCACTGGGAAGGTAGGAAGAGGAAAAAACACAGGAAACGTGGAAGAAACACAGGGCTAGAGAGCGGCAAACGCTGGGAGGGCCTGAACAGCACGATATAGCTCTCATCATTGCTGGTAATTCAGAGGAAAATCTCACTGTAAGAACAGTGATGGATTCCTAAATACCACTACACATTATTAGTGCTCCGAATTGTAGTTTTATAAATAGAAAAGCATAACTACCTTAACGTTGTAATTTATCTTGTGCAGGAATTACATAGGGGTTAAGTTTATAACTGCCACAAAGCTCTATATCAAAGGTCAGAGGGCACTGCTACACAGAATGATAACGACAAGGAGCAAATTGGATTCTCAGGTCCTGAGCCGACACAAAATAAGTGTAGGAGAAACTATGTAGGATTCACATAGATTCTGAATTAATAGAGTCTGAAATCAAGAAACAACGGAAGAAAGATTTAGAGGAAATCAGATCAGACTTTTTCTTTCAGTTATTGTGTATTTTTAGGCTTTGTTTGCAAAACGGTTAAAATGACCATGGAAAATAAGAGATGGTAAAAGAATATACTTCTCTTTGGACTAAGAGGAAACAGATACATAAACAGTCAAATGTTCTGCAATTGCAGTGGGCCACCAGTGAAGCTTGTAATATTGAAGGCTATTGAATCTAAGCCTCCTAAAGCTCATCTCACCAATCTAGCTCTGGGTTTCATGCATTGTAATTAAGCACTTTTCTTTCTTTTTTCTTTTTTTTCTTGCTGGGCGGTCAAGGGCAAGTCAAAGCAAGACCGGTATAACAAAACATTCTTTTTTTTTTTTTTTTTTT